>JAHZMX010002883.1:13528-24119 GCA_027743895.1 Seira musarum
TTTTGAAATGTAAATTATAATGATTTCACAAAAATAAATCACTTTGAAATTTTAACAAAATTTTTTCGAATCATCTGCGACCAAAATAATTTTTCTAGCTACAAACTTGACTGAAGTAAACAGGACAGTTGGGTTAAAAATGACATGAGCCAATGAGCCTTGGACTTGGTCCGATGTTTGCAGCTTCTTCGTAAACAAAACATCAACGCAACGGCTTTTGCTGACCTAACCTGACAATTTCGATTGGTTGGACGACGGAATTCCAATCACAAATATTTTACTCCATCGCAAATTCACATGCTCGGTGACCAAGAAAAATGGAAAAAATGAATTGATTCGATGAAGATTCAAAGCATTCAAGCAGGTGTCATCCATTCAACACTTCATTTCAGATTTTCAGCAAAATCAATTGAAAAATAGCTTTTCTTTATTACTTCCAAATTATTAGATATTTGCAAATAATTTTTGTAGTAAAACTAAATTAATTTGAACTTTACAAGAAATAAAATGTTTTAGGCCTAATTAATTTCGAACATTTTTTGGGTTGCATTTAAGCTAAAGAAATTCAAATTATTTGAGAGACTATAATCTTTGGATTGGAGTAAATTGAGATTAGATAATTAGTTTAGATATTATGATTCTTGACACAGGTCTATTCCTACCTTAGTCAGTTATATATCGAGCAACAATAATTTTGCATTATTTTTATGTCATGTTATGTCTGGTGCTGTGAACAAAATTAAGGTACATCATTTTACTTAAACTACATTTCCTTCTGGAACAATTAACATTTTTTGTCTTTCCAAAAAGTAAAAATAGTTTCTAAAATTCAATTTAAAATTGAATTTTCTAGTCTTTTTCCTCGAAACTCGTCTCCATCATGTTCTCCTTCCTTGACTCCATAATATTTCCTCGAAAATGTCTATACAATCTAATGTACATCTAAAAAGCTACATGTTTAAAAAATATTTGTTTCCTTTAAAACAATGTACAGTTTTTGTACATTACAGAGAGAATCTACAAATTTTTTCTATTGCAATTGCAATTACAATATTTTTTTTTATAACAGTAACAAATACATAAAGTTTTAAATGCATTTATTTTATTCGTTAATTAATTCGTTGAGATAAGATAAATGAATGCTTTTGATGTCTGGTCACTGCTGGTCTGCAATAAAATCTAATTTATGCTGGAGTGCTTATTATTTCAGGTCTAAAAATTATTTATTTTCTTCCACAAAAGAAAAAAATGCGCTAACATTTTTTCTTATTCTGATTGAGGTGATTCGTGATGGCTAGGGCACCTCCTTGAAGAAACCTAACAAAATTTTCCCCGACGAGGGGACCCAATGCGAAGAGACCTGGCTCCCGGACACTTTCATGAGTGGAGGAATCGATAGCAATCGGATTCCTTTTGCAATCAATGGGAAGACCGGGATGGACACCAAGATTGCGTTCGATGCCACGAAGGAATGATAAATCTGGATGGGAGCCAATGCAGATAACAATATTGGAAACCTATGAAAAAAGAAATACAAATTTAGAAACGAATAGGATTTGGTCAATTTGAAATAGGTGATAACGAATAGTTAAAGTAGTACCTTCACCACTCCACATGAAAGAGGTCCCATGAGCTTCACTCTCCTGTCGGTTCCGATCTCTGCGACGACATGTTGTTCATAAGCCTTATAGCCTTGGTAAGCTAATGGGGTTTTTGTCGTCCACTGATCTCCGGAATACGTGAATTACTGTGAAAAGAACAAATCATATTTAAACAAAATTCGATTCGTGGAACGTAATCGTGTTTCGGAATTTTTGCGAAAATTGATAAGATCTTACCTGGAATGGAATGAAACCTCGCGGCAATAATAGCATCGGCTGCACTGAGCCCCGCTCCTACCACCAAGATAGGGTCTGACTCCTGATTCAGCTCTCCATTGTAAATCTTCTGTTCCAAATGTTTCAAGGAATGCAGAACAAAGTCTAAATGTTCACCAGGAACGTTGAGTATATTTGGGGAGTCTGATGAGCCTGTGGCAAGTACCACACTCTTTGTTAAATAACTAAACTCCTTCCTCCTCCCATCCCCTTGTCTCGTGTATCCTTTCACATGCCACAAGGAATGATTGCTCCGCCTCCTCAATTCCCTCCCGCTTTGATTATTCAACGGAATTTCACTGATCGTGTGTCTCCTCACCTTCCTCAACTTTTCTTCTTTCTCCTGTCCTCCAATTTCAGAGATGACTTCCGGAGGGAGGATACAATCGCAATCACAAATTTGTGGAAGACGTGTGGAGGGGATGCGGGTAACCTCCGTGATTTCCGAATTCGAGACGAAATACTGATCAAGTTCATGCTTCCGCACGTAATCACAATAATATTGGGCTACGGAGGCCACTGTGGCACGGGATTCTCCACGACCAAGACGGGCTTCTTGTGAGGCCTCCCATTCCCGGAAGTTCATTTGAGGAAGCTCCATCCAACAACCGAGGCTGATGGTGAGCACGTTACCGTCCATAAGTTGCCACGCGCCGCCGGGTGGGCCTTTGCCCAGGACGACGTGGTCGATTGAGTGAGCGGGGTGACGGTGCCAATTGAGGAGAGAAGGGAGCTCAAGGCCGAGGTCGGCGGAGGGATGGTTTAGGGTGTCGAACAGGAGTGCCACTGGATTTGAGGATCTGCCTTCAAGGCCCTGGAAAGAAGAAAAAACGTCAGCAAAAATTGTAAAAAAAATCCATTCAGAAAAATACACATGAATTTGCTAAAAAAAATCAAAACTCGTTTTCCTCTTCAATCGTCACTCACGACCAGAATCAAATAACCTTGTTCAATGATCCGATGACATTTTGACCCCTTCCCAAAACAACTACAAGTACTCATTATTTATCATTTTCTCCAGAGAAAAATAAATCTTTGCTTTCAACATAGAACATTAAGTTTTTTAATGGAGCGCTTGATCACTCACTCCCTTTCGGCATGACTCAATCATAATCGCAAATTGTAATCGTCATTCGCAAATCATGGATCATTTCATTTGACTTCACTTTAAAGACGTGATTGAAACTTCAAAATTATTTGAATAATTAATTGAATTGAAATGAATTACGGAAAAATCACGCTTGAGGTACAATCATGACTTCTTTTAAAAAATTGGATTCGTTATTGAGTCGGAATTGTATTTGTATCAATCAGGAAAAAAAATAAAAGACGATTCACAATTCAGAATGAAGACATGAATGATGATGTTTTAATATCATAACATAACATAATGATTATGATATTGATTTGGTCAACATGACATGTTTTTGTCTGACATTTTTGTGAAATCTTACAAGAAAAAGGAACTTGGAGAATTCAAAGAAAAATTATGGCCTTTTCTAGAAAACCTCATCATACCCCAAAAATGTCTTTTCACTTGTTTTGGATACTCGTTTGGAATATGTATGAGTAGTTTTGACTCTACATGGTTTTGCGCTTAACACTTTTCTTAATCTAATGACATAATCATGTCATCTTCCTGTCATGCTCTTCTGCTTATCCCAGTAGTGTCACGTCACGTAAGCAAAATTTTTAAAGATTTATTTCTTCAGTTTTCGTTTTTCATTTTACAACCAAAACTACCTATGCTAAACCCAAAACAGAGTTTGCAAAAATGCAAAAACTGGTGCGCTTGGATTTTAATTGATTAACGGGGGATTAGCGGGTTTTCGATTGTCCATTTCGAGTCAGTGGCAAATGGCAAAAAAAAAGCTTAGCCATAGTTAAGGGCTTAAATATTTCTAGCATTCTGACGCTACCATACTTTTGATAGTACAATTTAATATTTTAACCAAATTCCGCTAGTACAGTTATGTCCAGAGTCCGATGTATTTTACTACCCCAAATCCGTTACTTCTTATTCAAACCCAATACAAAAAAGGTGGTGACGTTGGCGCCACTTTATGCCAACCCACCCGTTATGGCAAAAATGCTATCTCTGACTCTGACCTAACTAAAACTCTTGCAAAACATTTTTCAATGTCACCTTCATTTCTTTTATCATTTATCGTCATCGTCATCATCCTAATCATAATCATGAATCATGATCCAAAAAACCGCAACATTCAATTCCAATTCATGAAGAAAATGTACCTACCATACCATAAGGTTACAAATTATCCAATATTCATATGCCTAAAGAATCAATTGAACTATCTTTTAAGCGTTTAAGGTAACATACGTCACATCATAGTCATGTCACACCTCACCGGACGGAGAGTTCGTGTTCGTGTCAACCGCAATCAATTTAAAAGGAAAAAAAGTGAACATAACAAAACAACACCTCCACTCAACTCATTCTCTTATATGTATCTACAAAACTGCTTGCTTGTGCTTTCACTTGTGCAAATATTGTGATTGTGGCTGTGGTAAGAGAAGTGAATCCTGAAAGTCAAACTCACATTAAGTGGCAAAATGTCTGGATGGACTGGAGAAGGGGAAACGAAAGAACTAGGACATGACATGACAATGACTTACACTTAATAGAGCATCAATTCATGGTCCGAGAAGCATGCAACTTTTCGCAAAAAAAAAACTTTCTTTTTAACTAATCATGCGCATTGGAGAAAACGGGTGATGATCAGGGCAGTGATGGATTGTTACACACAATTCAAACCGTAAATCCGTTAATAGACCATCATTGTGCAGTGAGAACCCAAACAAAGTGCATTTCATTTCAACACTAAAGGAATTTATAATCGTAGTTTGCATTCCATTAATCCATTTTGCAATTCACGTGAACTGGTACCAAAATGAATATTTATGCAATGATGAGTTTATGCCCTATCCAGAATCGTCTTGTCTTAATTAACTCGTTCATGTCTTATTTCCAAGGCCTTTCCTTCTTTCTTTTTTTTTTTGTCTCTGTTCCCCTGTCTTGTCGACAGTCGACAATACTGGTAGCTCAACTCAACATGAGTAAAATATTAATGGAAGACTAACACGAAAAATCTATTTCTCGTCCCCATTCCCATATCCTTCATTCATGATCATAAATTATTATTTTTTCTTACTTGTGCCAAGAATCGCAAGTCCTGTTCCACAATACTCCCGCTACTTTTGCAATCCTCCTGACTCTGTCTCTGAGCTGCCAACAGTCTATAATGGAGCATCTCATTGACTTCCTCCCCCTGTCCGTTATAATATGGCCAGTTGCCTGCAAGACGCTACTTTTACAATCCTCCTGACTCTGTCTCTGAGCTGCCAACAGTCTATAATGGAGCATCTCATTGACTTCCTCCCCCTGTCCGTTATAATATGGCCAGTTGCCTGCAAGGAAATATGACAGTGCAATTCCACTGGGTCCATTCCCCACAACTACAACGTCTTTGTACACAGCTTCCCTCAAATTCAGACTTTTCTTCGGTGACTGGAGGAATGTTTGATTCTTCTGTGGAGAAGGAACTGGACTCGTACTTAACAATTCCAGGACGTTGAGCACATTTTCCTCTTCTTCAGTTTCCTCCAATTCCTCCATTAAATCTGCATCCGTATTCACACTTTCGATTTCCTCCTCTTCATCCTCCACAATTGGAATGACGGTTTCCTCCACATCCTCCTCCAGCATGTGGATATCCTCCGCTGTTGTGGGGGTGTGGGTAGAGGCGATTAACGGAATGGCAACCATTTTTTTATCTATGTATTTCTATCACAATCACAACGCAAGACACTTTTCACTGAAACTGCAACAACTGGAGAAGTTGTCCAGGTTTTCTTTTGTCTTGTCCAATTATTTTTTATTAGCCTTCTGGAACTAATGAAGTGATCAATTCTTCTTCGACGATTTTCACTTCTCCAGCAAAAACTTTGGTTGAGTCGATGATGTCGATGTCGATAATTGAGAGGATGATGCTACCTTCACCAAATCCAGAAGAAGAGTAAAGAGGGTTATGATGGTGAGCTTTCAAGTGAGCACAACAGCTACAACACCAGATACGGCTACCGCGACCAGAACAACGGAGAACAGACCTTGATGAATTGAATAAAAAAAATTATACATGACATGAGTTACATGAGTAAAGTCAGTCAGTTTCAGTTGAATTCGATTGGATTGGAACATGGGACATGATATAAAAAAGAGGAATTACTCTACGTCATTTTTTTCCACTCGATTCATTCAAAATGTACTTATTTAGGTTCTTATCATAAAAGTAGTTAATCATAATCATTATCAGGATGGAAATTGAAATGAAGTTTGTTAAGTTAGGCTTTTTATGCATTTTTTTCCGACCATTACCAAATCAAGTTCTTGCATGCGCTCTTCTCTCCTGTCACGAGTGGGTCTAATTTCAGCAATTTTTGTAGTAAACGTTTCAATTTACCTCGAATTTTATGAAAACCATAGACCACAAAATAGGATTTACAATATAACGGATTTCAATTTTTGCAAAATCCTGTCAATGCGTGTCTTAATTTTTGCCATAACGGATTACCTGAGAAATAGTTTGTTTCGAGTCTCACTTTGCCCCGAAGATAATTATTGCATTTTGTGCAAGTCAGTTATAACTTGATGCAAATGTATTGATTGATTCCTTTTTTTTTGCAAAAACGGATTTTTACTTGCAAAACTTATTTGTATTTGGAGTCTCAAAGTAAAAGTACCGGATTTGATTTTATTGATCAAACCAATGACGGATTGAAACAAGTCATTAGTATCCTTTTGGTATTTACGAAGAAAATCCATTCTTAAAAATAAAATTGCATGTGAAACAATTCATTCTTAATTTTCACCTCAATTCAGCTGAAATTGAAATCAATCCGTTATTTTTACTGAAAACTGACGACCAACTGAAGTCCAATCTGAATTCAAATCGATTGAATTTAGCTCGAGGTCTATAACACGTAAATGAATCTTTTACATCGACTGACGTTATATCAAACTCTTAATCAGGACTGGGGCAATATGAAACCTTCTTTTTTATGCTCGATCGATGTATGTATATTAAAATTTACCGTGATGATAATGACACCAGTGACAGTACCTCCTTCTTCGCCTCAATTTCAATAACTCCTCTGCCTCTGATCTTCGTTATTAGGAAATGGGAAATGATGTTGAATACAGCAGCAACGACATTATTGTGCATTGAGTGAGAACTGTGGCCGTGGCCGCAGCCACAAACACCACTTTGTTGCCTCCTCGTTATTATTATTTATTCCAATTAACCTAAGTTCTTTACCTAAAAAATGATTATTTACATTCGTCAGAACAGACGTTCATCTTCAAATTATTCCGAGAGAAAAAAATAAATAATTTTTGTTTGCTTTTTATCTTCTTTTCTATTTTTGTCTGTTTTTTCACAAGAGAACAAGTGTAACCAGAGAACGTTGGAAACTTCTTGTACAACTTGCAATGCAATACAAACACAAATTACAAGTGTGTTGTGTTATGTGCACTTTGTCTTGTCATTGAATATTCATGAGAAAAAAAAATTGTGAACATGATGGAAGGGGAATATCAATCGATAAGTTGAAATCGACATTTACATTAGAGATAATTGCATTGTGTACTTACTCATCCTTATCATGTGTGGTTATATATGGTTAGGCAAGTCATTACTATTTTTTATGGCGGCTCATGAGACAGTCAAAACCATAAAGCTAGTTTGGTCCCCAAAAGGTTAATTATTATTGCACAAGTTGATTACCTACTTACTACTTTAAAAAGTCAAAATTGACCTGAATCGCAAATTCCATTTGAAAAAATTCTTTTACAAACATTCCGGAATAATACTCCAAGAGTGAGGAATGCATATGGATCTTCGAGTTTCCGGTGAAAGCTTGTTTTGAACATTAAAAGTTCGAAACCATTTATTTCAATCCTACATATTTTTTTATCTGATTTTAATTAAGTATGGCATGTGCAGACCAGCTATATCATTTCGTGATTGCAATTGTAACTTATTTAATTTGAAACAGATTTCTCCTTCGATATGATATGATATGGCCTTGTTTGTTCACATTCGCAACGAATCGAATTCCATATGGCGTCATGCAAATGTGTGGTCTTTTGTTATGCTTCTGGTATTAAAAATTACTTGTTATTCAGTTCATGGCACTGGCACATGTATGCACTACTTTCTTCTAATCTGGAGTGGAGTGAAATACGAGCTAGCAGCAAATTTGAAAAATTTTCCTTCATTTTCATGTCCTTCTTTAGTCATTGCCATTTTATGAATTTATTCATAATTCAGGTAAAAAAAATTGTACAAAAAATTGATTTTTTAAACAAACGTCTGTCTGGTCTGCATGACACATGAAACGAAACCACACATGCCGTTGCCGTTACCTGAAGGATAAATGGAAGGTACAAAATAATATGTATTTGGTTTGAGGAGGGCACGAATATGGGCAGCCAAATATGCCAGGTCAATAGAATAAGTTGGCTATGAAGAGGAAAGTTAAGTTTAATGAGTAATGGAGTAATGGTGAATTCGAAAGAAAAAAATCCGTTAAAATCTGCCTACACGTGGGGCTTTGGCCAGCCAAAATACGTGAAGTCTTTTGTAATTTCCTTTGAATGATTAATGATTGGCTTGGCTTTTCCTTCTTACTTTTATGTAAACAAATCTCTTTTGTGATTTTCTCTCATTTTTTTGGAGAATGCAAAATGAAGTCGCATGAATCATAAAAGTATAATAAGTCATGTGATTCATAATTTGAAATGAACATTAGTCTTGTCAAGAGCTTACAATTGCAATGACATGATTTAATGTGCTTTATGAACCTCTCCACTTCTGTTCTGAGGCGTTTATTAGCATTGAGCTGACCTGGCCTGATTATGATTGAGATTGATGATGATGACGAATAAAACCTCTGACGATCGCAATTCGCGGTCGATCGATTGACTTTTGCAATTTCCTTTGAATGATTAATGATTGGCTTGGCTTTTCCTTACCTTTACTTTTATGTAAACAAATCGTTTTAGGTTTCTCTTTTGTGATTTTCTCTCATTTTTTTTTTGGAGAATGCAAAATGAAATCGCATGAATCATAAAAGTATAATAAGTCATGTGATTCATAATTTGAAGTTAACATTAGTCTTGTCAAGAGCTTACAATTGCAATGACATGATTTAATGTGCTTTATGGACCTCGCCACTTCTGTTCTGAGGCGTTTATTAGCATTGAGCTGACCTGGCCTGATTATGATTGAGATTGATGATGATGACGAATAAAACCTCTGACGATCGCAATTCGCGGTCGATCGATTGATCGATCAAACGAAGTCATTTCGTTTTTCTTTATGAAAATGCACTTAAATTTGGGTTGTGTTCTTAACTCAAGTGCTTCTTTAACATTTTACATGAAGTACTTAATTTGGCCAAACAAAATCAAATTAAGTAAATAAAATTGCTTCATATTCGTCCAGTGCAGTTATTATATTTTTGTAGAAAATGAAATCGTGTTACATTCTGCATGCAACTCTTGCTTAATCTGGACTAGAACGCAATTAAAAAACCTTGGACTGATTTATGGTACATAACAATCAAAGTTAGATATAATGGAAGTAGATTTGGAGGAATTCTAGCTAAAGCGGACTCGGTTTTCTCTCTGGCATCCAAACCAATTCTCGATATTTTAATCGAAGTATTCTAATGAAATTCGTTCCGCCGTAAACAAACCTCATACTTTGTAACGGAAACACTATCAGTTACACCAACGAAGCAAATTTACAATTTTTGAAATGACATTAATTATATCATGAAGGATTATACCGAACATCGACTTTGTTTTTAATTTCAATTAAGGTATTTGTTGAATTTGCAATTTCCATTTGCTTTAGTCATGTAATCCGATTTAGAAAAGTATGCAAAATTACTGGTTTTTTGTTTCGCATACAATTCGCGAAACTGCTGAAGTCGCATGTCTTTAGCGGAATTGGATTTCTACCTTGGAAATGTTTGTATTCAACTTCCAGTTCTGAGGTAAAGTCACATGCACACACGAGTTTAATGAGAATTGAATGGTTTCACTCAAGTGAATCGAGATACATAGTACCATGCAATAACGTCAGAATGAAAGAGTACAAATGATTCCATTAATTTTTTAGATGATGCAATAAAATGAATGTAAACAAAACAATTGATTTCAAAGATTCCGCAGTCAACGAGCTCATGATGAGCTTTACCTTTACCCATACATTTATAGATAATTTGATTGATAAAAGTTGCTGAATTTGCGGAAAATGTAAACAACTTGAATGAGATTCCACGAGTCTTGTCTCGAGTGCTTCTGCATCAACGTTTGAAAAAAATCCTTTTCACTCTTATTCACATGACATGTCATGTCACGTTACGTCATTGTCACATAAATGATCACGGAAACGAAACGCAACGTGCAAAATTAATCAGTTGGAGTCTCCAGAGACGGGAATACTAAAAGCATTAGAGACAAAAAGGAAGAAAAAACTCAGGTGTAATTCCTTTTAAAAAATTAGGCCGGACAAATGATAACGGATTTTGGGAATAAAAATCGTCATTGCACAGATTAAAATTTTCGTGTTTTAAAAATAAACACCCAAACCAACCCACCCAACGACCCAAACTGGGTTTTACAA
>JAHZMX010002884.1:0-19108 GCA_027743895.1 Seira musarum
TTGATGAATGTGGTGTTCTCATGATCACCGCCTTCGCCACAAGTCTCTTATTTTACGGTTTCATTCCACCCTTTGTCTACATCTACAAACTGGATGCTCCATACCATTTCTTCAAAATCATGTTGCCCTCAGAGTGGTACAATGAATTTTGGAGTGAAACCTTAATCTCTGCGGTCAGATTCTTCATCGGAACTTGGTCAATATACGGCGGTATGCAAATTTTAGGGTCCTTCGTACTCACCACTTTCATAGTGCTCCTAGTATTTCGACAGATACTTACAACCTTCGAGGAGGAAACAGTGAATGAAAAACTTATTCAAGACTATCGCAATCTCTGTTTGAAATTTGCAATTATTGACGAATGTCTTTGGATTTTGCCTCCAGTGTTTTTGGCGATCATTTACTGTGTCCTTGTGCTGGTCAATACGATAAGTGTTTTAGGATTGAATGTAATCGATTGGTCATTTTACATCGGCTTACCTTTAGGCGGATCTTTGGCTTTGGTGGTTTTGGTGATATTCTGGGATAAAGCAACGTTTATTGATGAACACAGTAAATTAGTGAAACGGAAGTGGATTCGTTCCTTATCCAAAATGACTGGGATCCATAAAGCTGTCTTGTTGAAGACACTTAAGTCTTTAAAACCAGTTTCGTTTACTTATGGCTCAATGGGAAAAATTGATAAGCACGCGAGGCGGAGGTATTTATATGCCTTGATGATAGATACAGTTGATTTAGTGATGCTTTTAAAAGAGAGGACAAATTTTGTGTAAATTCATGTTGCCCCGAAATACCTAAAACACAATTTATTTTTATATCAATGAACTAAATTACAATTAAATTAAATAAATTTCTATCAAACTACGACAAATATGTATTATCAAGTTTAGTTTTCTTGTAGAATACTTCAAACAAGCAACCCAAAAAAGCTATAAATAACCCACAAGCTACATAAGTAATAGCATTAAAATAGACTGAATTAGGTATCATGTCAAATTGCGCTATTAACTCTGTACTTCGGCCAGAAAGCTTTTGTGTATGAAAGTAGCTAAACAAATGTTCTCTTCTAACGTCTATATTAAATCGTTGAGCCCACTCCTTCGACTTTTCCTTGCCATTATAATGTAACACTTTTGATTTAACAATATCAGTAAACTCAATGTAAGATCGAATTAAGCCAAAATGTCCCTCTTGTTTTTTCCAATAGTCATAAAATCCCGCTTCATATATTTGAGAAACCACATGAGAATAAAATGGAACGAAAAAATTGTTCTGAACAAGGCAAAGTTTATTCTCCACGTAATTTGTCTCAATCCGGATATTGGATGCCCACTCATTCCCATTCCTCGAAAACAAATAGAAGATACCCATCTTCTCCTTGAGTTGTGGAAGTGGTTCAACTACAGAAAAAGATGGGAATGCCTGATCAAACCATGGGTTATAGTAATCCTTATATTCGCTGTGATCTAACTTTGGCACTTTCCCGTAGACAAAGAAACATAATAGCGCATGTTCCCAAGAAAACAGATATTCAAAAGTGGTTAGGTTCCTCCCCATTTTTTCTGCTGCTATGGTAAGTCTGTCCAGATTAAAGAAGTCTCCCTTTCTCGTTCTTGTCACTCGGGGAAACTTAATGATTGTGGTATTACTCGTAATTAAATTGTCAATACTTTCGGGCACTTTTGGATTAGGTGAGGAGCAAACGAAAGAGAATACAATGCCTTTGTAAAACTCGGTTATAATCAAAGCCAAGAAGAACTGACAAGCGGAAACTATTAAAATAGTCCAGAAAAAATTTATAGTACGCCTCAAACTTTCCTTCGGAGCTTGTCCAATCAATTCCAACATCAACTGAAAAAATGCATCCAAAATACGAGAGCATTTTGCTCTTCTTGACAGTTCAAATGTCTTAACTTTTATATATATGACCGCTGTAATTAGGATATATCCTGAGATCAAAACCCACCAAAACCAGTCAAATGGTTTTAAAATGATGTCTACAAAATCAACGCCAGCGTCATTCAAAAATGTGGCAAATGCAAATGGATTTGAGTCGACTCCGTACGAAACAACTTTAAATCCAAAAGGTAAGTCTGTAGTGACCCAATCGTGATTACAATGGAATTCGGAATGTGGAACGAGATTGTCAATGTTTTCCAATTGAAGAGTAAAGTTTAATTTTTCACTGAGCATTTGGTCAGTAGCAAAAGCGGAAGAAAGCTGCATCTGCATCTTCTTGATCGAAATTTATCTCTATGTTTCTACCTGAACGGCTGCATAGATTTTTAACCTTTTCTGGGGTGATTGCTTTTGCAACGTAATGTTTCCATTCCACCGATATATTCATACCCGACAATTTCGAGTTTACATGACTCCATAAATTTTCCAGCCGATGAAGATCTAAGCTGCTCATAAGATTTAGTTGCTTTGGCTTTGATTTCACTGAGATTTTTGACATGCACTCCAAACAAATTATGTTGACCTGCTCAAAATTCACGACTTCCATTTGTACACCGTTGTTCTTCTTCAGAAAAGCTCTAAGGTTTCGTTCCGTCCTGGAATAGTGGGATAAGTCATCGATGATACTTTCGAAAGCTTGGAGGCTTTTCCCTACAAAATAGATAACAAAGTCGGGCGAATTCCAAAATGAGTCATCGTCTTTCAACAAATCCACAATAAAATCGTATTCCAAGCGAACAAAGCAAGTCCAGTATTTCAAGGATTGTAGTTTGTTACGTTTCTTTATTTCAGCATTTGTACTGGAAGAAAGTGTATTATCCTCCTCAGCATTATCGAAATTTCCCAAGTCTGACAAGTCAAACACGTCAAAATCTTTGACTTTCTCCTTAATAAACGGAATTGTAGTTGGCGATAATGTATTTGAATGAAGGAAGTGCAGAATTGATGAAAAGTTTGAACTATGCAGAGATTCTTTTCGAGAATTCGTATTCAATAAGATGTGGCAAGTTGCAAATATTTTGAACAAGGATTGAATGTGACTGGGAAGGAAGTGGTTTGAAATGTCGATTATTGGCAGCATTTTGATAAAAAATTACGTAGTTCCAGCAAGGTTTGCTTCTAACTGAAATCTGAAAATATTTCTCGAACATACATGACAAAGCTGTTTGTGAGTCGGGAAATTGAAAGTTCTGCTTTAGCCTTTTCTAAAAACAAACTTGTTGAAATACCACGCGCGCAATTAGGAGAAAATCTTAAGTGCGTTTATCAATTTAATTAAACTACTAATCGTAGGTTCAACGTGCCATGTTTTTCCTAACAAGCACTTTTAAATTCATTAGACCACATCCCTGACATTTGAAGTGTTTTCCAATATCGTTTAAACTATAAATGACTAATGACTGATTATATATTTACTTGAGAATGAAACTATCATCACATAAGATACGAGTTTTTATAAATGACTCGTCATGATGTTATTTAAATTGTTTAATACTAAATGTAAATGGTAAAAATACAAGATTTTTTTTACATTAACAGCCCTTTACGGTCAGAAGAAACACATAACAGAAACCTTCCTAATGAATTTAACAAAATTTTGGAAAAACTGTTTAACTCTGCACAATTATGTATCATGTTTATTTTTGAGAAAGTGATGGTCGCGCTCGCTGGTTGGGGCTTCCTTCGGCTACATTCTTGCGACCCAGCATTGGGTCAACTATCATATGGGTAACTAATTCCCCAAAAATCATGAGCCCAATGTATGAGGCGAAGGAAAATAATATGCATTCACTGTCGAAAATTTTGTTTTCCCCGTAAGAATGCATAGGAAAAACTGTGGTTTTATTAAATCGACCATAGCCAACTAATCCGTCCTCGGATTTTTTCACCCAATGGCTCGTTTTGAAGCCTGATAGAAAGTGAAAAAGCTGCGTTTGAAAAGCTGATCAGAAGGTAACTTTTTTAGACGAAATTCGCCTTCCAAAAATAAATATACGTCCTTTTTTGGACACTTAAATCTTAAATCTTTATGAATTTTGTATTTTTGGCATATTTTTTAAATTAAGGCACCAAATAAACCACCGTAGAGGTACATAGTGAATTAATCAGAGAGTCTCATAAAAAAACTCATGAGCTTTCATTTAATTGCTGTAAAAAAAATCAACGTAGCAAAAAATATTCCTGCTTAGTTGGACAAACCTTAATTACAATTTATTTCATCTCCCATTCAATTTTTTCGAGATTTAGATTAATCCAACTACATTTATAATTATACTAGCTCTCACTCATCAGGGAAGAATCACATTTTAACATTGGAGTTTTTACAGTTTGACTTAAGCTACAAAAAATTTAAAAAATGCATTATCCTCTACACTACTAACATCTGAATTAATTAGTAAGAACTATCCTGTTAAAACTAATTTTATAATACCAGTCAGATTTCTTCCATGATATCTGTTATAATTACTGGGTGGATATGTAAAAAATCTTATATATAGCTTTTTCTTTAAAACTGATTTGATTACAGTGTTCCGCATTTCTTATTTAGAAATTATTCATTCTCTTACATAAAATTTGACTTCCCCCGCGGAAAAGTATTATTTTTGTCGAAATTCAAATCAAGCTCACGCTCAATCTTCGCCAGTTTTTGTACACTGGAAATACCATCTGTATTTTTATGACGACGCATCGAGTTACTTCATCCTCTGCCATTGCACCTTGATGCCAATAATGCACTGTATGGGACAAGAAATACTTATACTTAAATCGAAAATAATTATGAAATGTTTATATCGTTACATGCTAATAATAATTACATGTACACATTATATAAACTTTACTGTATTTAATGACATATTTGCATGTTATATCAAATGAGCCAAACTTTTTGGTAATGTAGTCATTGGTAGGAGACCAAAAATCATTCTTTTTAAAATTTGAATAATTTAAATTTGCAATTTGAATTCATTTACTTAATTGAACTTTTTAAAAGCTTCTATCAAGAAAAGACAAACCATTTTAAAAAGACACACGATATCACAGGAATGTCAACAACCATACGATGCGCCACTCGCGAAAACCTCCACTTGCATGGGTTTGATTTTGATTACTCATTCAAAAGCTTTATAAATTGACTAGAACTGGATAACTTTTAAATCTTTTAACTGTACCAATATGAATGGTCGTTGCCATCAAAATAAAAAAGCCGACTTTACGTAGTTTAGCTGAGAACATATTAAGATCCTTATCAAAGTTAATGAAGATAGGTCACTCACAACCAAGCCAATTAAAAAAAAGAAAACCCAAGCTTTTTGTCCAGCTGTACATTTCAAATATCATGTGATCAACCATCTTCTCCGGTTGATTTTTACTTTGAATTGTACATTGACTCCACAACCAAAACACGTTTAACAATGGTTGCTCCTACACGAAGCAACTAAACGATGGCGTCTTTTCTGCGGCAAATTATTTTTTTTAATTTCAAGTGTTGCCCATTTTTGGAGTGGTGGTTTGCATAGGTTTCGTGTTGATACTTGCATAGGTTTTAAAAACTTGAATAAAAGTTAATTTAAAATTTTTGTTTTAAGAAACCCTGACTTTGTTAAGCTGAAAACATGTCAAAATCCTCATCAGAGTCGAAGAAACTACCACGGAAAATTGTTCGCTCACAACCTCGCCAATTTGGGAAAGAATTATACCACTCCTTCTGCCCCTGCTGTTGAAGTGTTTTTAATCTTAAACAATATTAACTACAGATAGTTACATTATTCTTTGACTTCATTTTTCATGAAAATGCCTTTAAAACATCTTAAATTGCACCAGAAAAAAGGAAATCGTTTAGATGTTTGCGGAGGAGCGACCTTTGTTGGAAGCGTTTGGATTGTCGAGTCAATCGAAAATTAAAAGTTAAAAAAAATAACCGAAGTTATGTTCACATGGTATTTGAAACGGACAGCAAATAAAAAAGTTTGTTTTGCTTCGTTTCCTGTAGCAACGTTGTAAGTGAACTATTTTTCGTCGTAGTCTTCCTCAACTTTGGTGAGGATCGGATGCTGACATGTTGGCGGCTCAATTACGTGAATTTGGAGATTTAGATAATGAGGACAATTTATATTAAACGGTTAAAGCATTGAAATTATTTAGTTTCTTATAAAGCTTTTGTATGAGTAATTAACATTAAACCTTTGCAAGTCAAATTATTCAGTGATGTCACATAGGGGATCAAATTCAATCCTAGCAGTGTCTATTTGTCCCTATAATGTCTTTTAGGTTGCTTAAGTTATCAAAGGAAATAGTTCCTGGCATTTGGGCCTACAAATTATTCATTTGAACACCATGAAAACACGCACGCTAGCATTTAAAGAGTTTGAAAAAACCTAACGAATAAGATGCTACATTTTATGTTCCATTAAAAAGTTATAATTATCCGCTGCATCAGGCGGTTAAAAAATGACCACAACAGCTTGCTATTCATTTCTAAAGCCAAATCATTTTTACAACTGGCCACCCTGGACAATTTATGAAAATAAATTATTCGATAGATTAAAACTCGGAGAATTTCTTGGTGAAGGTTTGAAAAATTGTTAAGGTTAGCCGTTTAGTAGTTTACAAGTTTACTATATTTGTAATAGTGTTGCTATGCTCTTCGCGGGCCTTTAGCCTGAAAATGAATACCAGGCGTGTATGGTCCCTTACAACATTAACAGTTTTACTGAGTTTTAAAAAAGCTTTCGAAATGAGGTATAGATGAAGGTATAGATGTTCTATTTGATGAAAAATTTCAACAATTTTTTGCGATTGTGCATTGTTTTTCTTTGGGATTGTAAAAACAGTTTTACTTAATTTTTATAAGCTTTCAAATAAGCTACTACAAAACGTATGCTTGCCACAAGACGAAAACAAAGTAACTCTGTGTCATAAATCTGCAGGTCGGTGATATAGATATACAAAAAGTAGATATGTTTTGCAACGAAACAAAAATCTGTTATGAGTTCTAAATTGGGTTATCCTAAGCCCACTTAGCCATCAAGGAACTTTTGTTCCAAATCCGAGGTCAATCAGTGACCTCTTTCGAAAATTATCATCTGCAGACAGACAAACAGACATTCCACTGATGTCAGCTACGCAATAAAAATAAATTTAAACAGATTTAAGTATCGATTTTTGAGAATTTTTAAAGTGTGCTGTTTCCATTTAATGAAAGACGGAAAAATTCATACCTTATAGTTTACACGACTTCATAAATGTTGCAATAGAAGTCTAGACTGCTCGTATTTATCTCCTGAAAATTGAGTTTCTTTGATAACCTATGAGACTGTTGAATGCAAAATATCTAAACAAATTGTGTTATCGTTATTCCATTCCTTAAGCTTTGAAGTAGTAGAAGAATAATATCGTCATTTTGTCTTCGATATAGTCGACTGGAAACTTGGGGGCTTTGCTAGACAAAAAACAGAGCGAATTCCGGCAAATCCTAATTGACTCATCTTTCACCAACCAACCAAATCCACAATGAAATCGTGCTATGAGCGAACGAAGCAACAATATTTCAAGGACAGTAGTTGAGCTTAAAGAAAGTGTAATTATCCCCGTTTCACAATGTTTAACGCACTATTTTTAGCCCGTGCATCATAATGCATTTGAATTAACTAGGGATTCGAAACAAACCCCATTCTTGCTGCCAAACCTGATATACCTATACAGTAAATGGTACTGCTGACCAATGCTAGCATTTTCTTGTGAATTCCCACATCTTCCCTTCATTTTCAACTAATTTTCCTTGTATAGCAATCCTGTGGTCTAAAAATAAATCTGGAATGGTCAGCCCACGTCCACACCTCACAATATCTGATCGTGTCCAGAATTCTCATTCTTCATTTGACCATCCTATGGTCACTATTCAATCATATTCCGGTCGTGAAAGTAAAAATGTTTTTCTTAATAGCTTCATTCATATTATCCTCTGTGGCGGTTATCATCTTCGCCCTTTTGATATACGCCCGGTGGCATTATGGAAAACTGGAGAAGATGGGGATACCTGTGGTGAAGCCACATTTTTTTCTTGGGAGTACACACGATCTGTATGACGTCCCCGCTCCGGAGAAAGACATTGAATGGATGCAACAATACGGAGGGGTGTTTGGGGTAAGTTGAGATTAATCTAATAAAAATGAAACCACGCCCTCAACTCTGATCGTGAGTTTCATTTTAAAGGTTTACGAGGGCCGAGATCCACAAATCTTTGCATGTGATGCGGAGCTGATTCGATTGATTACGGTAAAGGACTCCCAATATTTTGATGCAAAACGATTCTTGGAATTTAATGACCCCATGATGAACGAAATGCCGGATTTTCTTCCAGGTTGGTCTGGGAAGTGAAATAATTTCAAAATTAATTTTAACTCTTTTTATAATTATAATTATGTCCAGGAGAAGAAGTGGCGTGTGGTCAGGAATACATCTACTCCTGCTTTCAGCAGTGCAAAAATTCGGTTGATGAACATGCCAATTATTGAGGCTACCAAGGACTTTGTAAGTGATATTAAGGGAATGATTAGGAACGCTAATAATAATATTCAAGGACTGGGGCGACTTGAAAAGTTTCCAATCGACGAGTAAGTAATCAAGCAGATCAAGATATAAAGAAACCCCCGGTTTAAAAATGAATTGAATTTGACCAAAAACCAGCAGAATTTCGATAGACATCCAAAAATGTTTTTGTATTTTTGCTGTTTCCGGGCATTTGGTCAATTATTTTTGTTAAAAATATGATCCGAAGTAATTTTTAATTTAAACACTGCATATACTGAAATTACAGTGCCCTCTGTACAATGCTGACTGATCTGGTATTCCGTTCATGTTTCTCCATGAAGATCGCAGACCGCTTCAACCCGAACAATCCTTACCAAAAGCTTGTTCAGGATTTGATGAGTCCACCTGCTTTGAATATTCATCCTAAACTCGTGGCTTGGAGTTGTAAGCTCTAATTTAAAAGAATTTTTTTTTCAAAACTGAAGCCTAACATAATAAGCTTCAATTTTTTCTCAGTCGCATTCCCATTCCTCCTTAAACTCATTCCCAGCACCATGCTGAACCCCGCAGCCGGCAAAGACTTTGTCAAACTCTTCAAAGGCATAATGGACCAACGTCGGAAATCTGGCCAGAAGCACAACGACGTAGTCGACCTCTGCATTGAATGGGAGGACAAGCTCCAAACTCCGGAAATGAAGAAACTCAACATCACCGAAAACACGTTAATGTGCGAAGCAATGATCTTCTTTTGGGTTGGACAAGATCAAATGAGCACAATCCTCGCATCAATGATTTACCATTTGGCAAAGTACCCCGAGAAAGACAAGAGGCTTCATGAGGAAATCACAGAGGTTTTCCAACGCCACGATGGACACATTCAACACGAACATCTTTCAGAGTTCCCTTACCTCCACGCTTGTGTCTGTGAAGCGGCTAGGCTTCATCCATTTTTCTATCGGGCGGAAAGAGTGTGCACGAAACCATGGAGAAATGAAGAGTTTGGCTTGGAGATACCTAAGGGGATGACAGTACAGATTCCCATTTGGGCTGCCAACAGAAACCCAAAGTATTTTGAAGATCCCGATGATTTCGTCCCGGAACGGTTTTTGCCGGAGAATAAGGATAAGTTGCATCCTTATGCTTTGACTACTTTTGGACATGGACCGAGAAATTGCCCAGGTAAAGTAGACGCTTTCTTTCTCCTTTTTGCACTTGCACTGATGCATTTTTATGAATGACTCGAAGAAGAATTCAAGCATAAAAACTTAAAAAGTATTTGAGGATGAGGATGCTGGATGGGGTTCGGGTACAGACAAGTACATTGTTTGAACGACAGGTTCTATCGATCTGTGAGTAAAAAATTTTAGTTGAACCGACAGGTGAAAAGTACTTCAGCAAAGTAATTTATTACGATTGTGGTTAAGATTAGATAATTTAAATGCATGGATGACAGCAATTATACTTCTTTTTATTCGTCGCATTTTTCTTTGATTTTTTCATTTATTCTAACAAGGTTCACAAGAGTTTGTAAATCAGTTAATTTTTTAAAAAGTACATCCCACGAGCAATTGCGATCATTCCCTTTTTAAATTAAAACGATCTTCAATTCGGAATTGGACCATACTCATTTAAAATTGCATATTGAGTTTAAGAAAATATTTTTATTTGTACTTAACGCCCAACAGGAAAACGATTTTCTATGGAGTGCATGCAACTCGTGAGTGCCTACCTCCTAAAAGATTTGAAGTTTGAATTGAGGCCAGACTCGAAATTAAAATTTAAACCCGTTGGGGTGAGTTAAACTAAAACTAAATTGCAAGATCAAAGTTTAAAGTACAAATGTACAAATGATTTTTTAACTTCAATTTAAATAATTTTAGCCGTGGATGTTTGCACCCCACAACCAAGTGTATGTGGATGTCTTGGAAAGAAAATGATTTTTCAAATCAATTCTTTTTCCACTTATTTCTTCCTCTATTCTTCTTCCTTGGACCATCAACTGATGAGCAACCATACATTTGATTAATTTGGTATGCATCAGTTTCCGTAAGACCACCGTAGTCATCCCCAGTTCCCAGGAATCTCAAGGGAAAAGCTTGTTTCGTCTTTATTGTCGGCCTTCTTTTATCTTTAGCAAATGCATTGTAGGAATAGTGCATCACACTTAATAAATCGTATTCTGTTCCAAAATTTTCGAGCTTCTCATACTTTTGGAATTCTCTCCAGAAATCTGGTCGAAACAAAAAAATAAACATTGTAATTAATTTTCACAAATAGTAAATTACAAATAAAATTTTGAAAATTGCCAACTTCTTGGAATGTTGTTCCATTGCACTTCAATTGTGGTCTTATGCCAGCATCCTTGTCCCAGGTTTAATTGCTGTTTGCCCCCACTTCTTCCCACGTATGAGAAACAACCTTGATTGAAGTTTGAGATGCCGACGTAGTCGCGCTCGTTATTGCGGTACTTGAACGTCACACAAGTTTTTGATTGAATGTCTCGCATTGCATTGAAGACGGCTTGGCGGCCAGAAACGCCTTCATAAAAATTGAGACTTGAATTATGAAGCACTGTAATTTTAGCGATAGTATAATTATTTAATTGAGTTAAATTTGCTCACTGATTGAAGGATGGAATGCGTAGTAAATAACACCGTCTCTCCATCTCGGAGCGGTTGAGCCGGCCAGCAGAGATGCCGAAGCGCCTGGACGACGGACAATGTCATTGGGACGAAGAACAATGTCTCCTTGGAAGTAGCGACTCTTTTCATGTTGGAATTGTTGTCTCCAGTCTGGAAGAATTATGCAATTCCATATAATTTTTTAATTAGAGAAATGTAAAAGAAAAAAATTCACATTGCCCCGTGACCTACTCCATGGTATAGAAGGCTTTCTTTGCGACCCTGTGAGATCAATCCCGAACACAAAAATCAACAAAAATAAGTTCACAAATAAAACTGCTCTACTTTTATGTCCACACATTTTTCTTGCATGTTTTAATTCAAAATCAGTTCCGGAAGATGTAAATTCAATGATAGACTGATCACAGTTGTATCACTGAAACACTGATTGAAGGATGGAATGCGTAGTAAATAACACCGTCTCTCCATCTCGGAGCGGTTGAGCCGGCCAGCAGAGAAGCCGAAGCGCCAGGACGACGGACAATGTCATTGGGACGAAGAACAATGTCTCCTTGGAAGTAGCGACTCTTTTCGTGTTGGAATTGTTGTCTCCAGTCTGGAAAAAAATTATCCAATTCCGTATATTTTTTTAATTAGAGAAACTTCAAAAAAAAATTCACATTGCCCCATAACCTACTCCATGGTATAGAAGGCTGTCTTTGCGACACTGTGAGATCAGTCGAGAACACAAAAATCAACAAAAATAAATTCACAAATAAAACTGGACTACTTTTATGTCCACACATTTTTCTTGCATGTTTTAATTCAAAATCAGTTCCGGAAGATGTAAATTCAATGATAGACTGATCACAGTTGTATCACTGAACCAGTTTTTATACCAGTTTCAAAGGAATGAGCGCAAGTAGAAATAGAAATCCCCTTGAAAATGATCATGCCATTGTCATGAATGAGTCATGTTTCATGATCTCCCGAATCATGAAGGCAAGCCCTTTTAAGTGCCAACCATCACCACCTCTTCGTTCTAAAGCATATTTGCAATTTTTTGCAAAACTGACCTTTACGAAGTATGAAGCGCATTACCTTCCCTATTACAAATAGTTTCGCTCCGTTTTTACCACCTGCATTGTCCGCTCTTGATTTGCAAATATCTTGCATTTATTTGTACAAGTATTAGTACATACTTTAAAGCATGTTATTTTTATTTACAATTGTACTTTACGGATTCATTTACACATCAAAATAAGTATCATTCATTATACCTCACTTACTTATTGGTTGTTAGAAAGCCTCATCAGTGGCGTTAGTCAATGACTCTTGAAGCTGTAAATATTTTGATTTGTCTTTGTTCCACTTTCTTCACGACAACGATGTTGGTCGGAATACTAATTTTAAGTACACTCTCATCTCATGGCATGACTATGACTTTCCGGGACGATGCAATGGAATTTGCAGATAATGTTTCGGTGTTCAAGTGCTAAATTGACGCGTGGGGCGTGATATTTGTTCAATTTTTAAGTATTTTTAACTTGAGCAATCCATTTTATTTAAAATGAAAATTGAAATGTCGACTGGATTTCACTACATGTTTATTGGATTGCGGTTGTACTGAATAGAAAGAATTCAAGAAAAGTATTTGGTTCCGAAATCGGGTCATTAGAACTTAAAACACATGAGTTAAGACTTTAAAATAAAAAAATAAGCTCCAGTCCGAAATGCGAATAAATCCAGAGGGCAAGGGATGGGAACAAAGAAATTATGTAGTTTGACCCAATTAAATTGACTTTCATTTTCATCCTCGATATAAGCTATTTTTATCGTTTAGGTTATTATTATAAGTAGTTCGTCACACAAAAGCTTCTAATGACGTATTGAGCTGGATGAAATGTAAAGTGGATTGTCAGGCCGTCACTGTCAGTTCAGTGAAGTACAAATATTTCAATTTTGCACACAAATATTTTTCATAGGATTAATTCAATGTTTGTTTGCGTAATTTATGCAATTCAAGTGCACTTCAGTTTTGATGGTTTTTGGAAATGCAAAATAAATGCATTATGTAATATTTCTCCGTGGTATACCACCCACCATTCCTTTTTTATGCTTTGATAATATAATTTCATAATCTGATTATGTGATATTTTATTTTATTGTTTAACAAATCGAGCATGTTCAGCTTTGGTATACCTAACAATAAGTACTGGGAGAAAAATGAGGAAATGTTTGCAGTTGTTTTATGAACACAAATCCCAAATAAAATAAGAGACATAAGTATAATTCCAACAGATTGAAGTGAAGCTAATTACTAATTGCCACTCACGAACGGTCATTAGCTCCAATATTCATTAGTTTGTCAGCTTATCAGTAGGCGTTATTTTAGGATAATTAAAACCAGACCAGAACCACATACCTGAACATACTCAACACAAACAAATAAGTAAGTAGGTATGTACTTATCGTTATCATAAATGAAACAAAGTCAGCACAAGAATTTCCACAGTTTTGTTGCGTTTGAGTTGAGTTTGATTTGTCTGTCTGTCGCAAAAAAGTAAGGTTCCTTGGAACTGAAAAATTGTTTAGTCAAAGTCAAAGCGAACTATTTTTTTATAACAGGGTCTAATAATAATGCCATTTGATGTGTCTCCAAAAACTGTGGAGCTTGAGATATTTTAATCTTAGTTATTCTGCAAAATCCATTTTTTTCTTCTTTTAATCTTTTATTTTAAGTTTTTCAGCTACGTTTCTACTTATGTTATTTGGTTTAAAGTAGGCGTATATTTTCAACCTCGTCAGCATTTTTAAGCCCCGAAACTATTTAAACCAGGAGCAGACGAAATTCAACAAGCTTCGATGTACAAGTGCCTTCTTCACTTTCTTTATAATCATGAATCCTTACGTTCAAACCATCCCAGTCCTAAATTTGGGAGAAGGGCCCCACTGGAATTCAGCAAAGCAAGAATTATACTACGTCGACATCTCAAATAATTCCGTTCATCGGTTCGTTCCTGGGACTCGCGAGCACACTCGATGTCGTGTAAATGAGGGAAGAGTTTCCCTGGTAGTTCCAGTCGAAGGACAAGAAAACAAATATGTCATTTCCGTAGAGAGGTCCCTCCAAATCATGGAGTGGGACGGAAAGTCCACAACTCCAACTTCCTTGACAACCATGTTCAACGTAGAGCCTGGAGAACCCCAAAATCGATTCAATGACGGGAAGTGTGATGCCAGCGGAAGATTATGGGCAGGAACAATTGATGACGGTGGTACAAAAAGAGCTAACCTCTACAGAGTCACCAGTGATATCCAAACAGTTCAAACCAACATTGGAACATCCAATGGGATCGCTTGGAACAGGGAGAACACGCTCATGTACTACATTGACACAACGGAAGGGAAAGTGGAAGTCTTCGACTTTGACAATGGCCAAGGGACAATAAGAAATCGGAGGACTGTGTATAACTTCAGTGCTGTTGGAGAGTCAGGTGCTCCCGATGGCATGAACATTGACGCCAACGGGAATTTATGGGTCGCTTGTTGGGGAGGTCAACAGGTATTGAAGCAACTTATTTTACTGGAATTCATTGAACTTAAAGCAAAAAAATTAATAAATTTTTACAGATTATCCAAGTTGACCCCACGACCGGAAGGAGGTTGACAAGGATTCCCCTTCCAGCACTCAATATTACTTCAATTGCATTCGGAGGTCCGAATTTGGACGTTATGTACGTCACATCTGCAATAGATGGTTTGAGCGAGGCTCAGAAGCTCCAGCAACCTGCGGCCGGATCACTTTTCCAGATTACGAACACAGGTGCCCGTGGCATGAGTGGAGGACAAAACTTTAGAATGTAGAACACAAAATTACTTATAATCACATTTTAAATTAATTTATCCGTAAGGATTTCACAATAATTTTAATTTCATTTAAAAAAATTAAATAAAAAATGCATGTTATTTACTTGACCTATACAGCCTGCCCAAATTAGCAGTGTTTTGCGATTGTACTTAATGAAATGTTCTTCGAATAATCATGAAAATTCTTTTCTGCTGCATCATGTACCGTTTATTTGTGTTACTTGACTTGACTTGCCTATGTTGACTTTTGAGTGACAGAATACTAATGACTGTGACTGTGATTGTCAAGCCAAGCCTAATTGGGGTCTCATCCTAGTTCAGTTCCGTTTTCTGTTGACTTTACTTCACATTTTTATTCATTGCATTTTTCGTAGTATCGTCCTAAAAACTATAATTTAGTTGGGGATTCCTTATTTTGTTTTGGATTTCCGCTTAAATATTTACCAATTTATTTGCGAAAATCTGAATCTGAATTAGGTACCTCTGCACATAAATAAGAATTTGACAAGAAGGCTAGCGTATACGACACAAGCCAAGCCACAACGCAACACGACATGCGACGCGATGGGATGAACTACGCGTGTGACAAAATAATTTGCATAGTGCTTATAGCACTTACAATTTTTTGCTTTCGACTGACTCCACTTCATTCAAAATTCAGGGTGGATCCACCTTAAAAATTGCTGATTTATTATTTTGCTGGCGATTGGCAATCAATGAACAGAACTACTGTTCAGTAGAGTGGAAATTAAATTATTGACCTCTTAGGGGAAAAATGTAGATCGAAACTAGAATTAAGTAAAGTAGGCACGCAATCTAAGGTGTCGTATGCATAATCATCAAGGATTGTGTTGGGTTTTACTTTTTAGAAAAGTGGATACATATTAGGAAGAGAACGCTAATTGGGTTTTTCGCATTCGAATTTTGTAATTGAAGGCAATTAAGTTTGAATTTGAATGCATTTAGTAATTGAATTTATTTAAATTTTAATGTGATTTGTAATCGAAGGCAATGCGTAATTGCATGTAATTTGCAATCGAATGTACTTAAAATTATTTATTCTGAAATGCGCAAATAAAATGATTTTATGTTGTTTTAGAACTACCAAAATTTTCCAAATAAAATCTATCTTTAAAATATTCCTCTCTGTTTAACGGATTTTGGGACGGTCGGAATAAAAAATAAATTGCCCATTTTAAACCCTATCAGTATCAGTTACTCATTACTGAGCCTTGTTCGACCCATTACGCACTTCCCTTTCGCCTTTGCTGTTCTGGTTGCTGTCGCATGTCGCATAAATAGTCGAAAATTAAAATGCATTACCTGACTGACACGCAAAACATATTTATTCGCACGTGTTGTGTAGCAAGTTTATTCACTCCCTTTTCTAGGTAATTTCTTGTTCGCCTGTCAGACTGTCATAAAGAATTCTATTCTTCCTAAAAGATCAGAATGATGAAGATGCGGCAGTCAGTCATTCAGTCGTTTATAATAATTGATTTCCGATTACGTATTTAGACAAAAACAATTTTTTAAAATTGCTAACCAATAATTTCCAATTCAAATATTATATTTATGCCCCCTCACTGCGCATGTCAGATAAGATGATTATTATAAGAATGACCCACTATTCAGTATTCACTATTTAACGCATTTTCAGCATTTAGGCTTTCGAAAGTAATTTTATTAACCGTATTTTTTTTCTATGTGCATCACTGTGTCCCACTTTTATAGATTTTTTTGTCTCCTTTTTCATGGGAATTTGAGGAAAACAATTCAATTATCTTATCAAAAACAATTTAAGGATGGTCTCCTCTTTTTTGTGTCGAGACAAATTCAAATGCTTATTTTTCTAATAATTTATTCATTTGGAATTTTGGCACCAGACGTATTTACTCGGAAATGAGACCAAACGTTGAGCTTAACGTACAAAGCGTGTAAAATTGATCGTTTTAAAACAAAAAACGTCATAAATTTCCCACATTTTGTCTGGACCATTACGCTTTAATCTGGAATTTTTAGCTTTTTGAATGATCTGCTCATGTCGAATCTATCCAGAAGGTAAATTTAAAATCGTCCAAATCAACGACAACGAAGTAAATCAAATCCGTTGGAATAAAGTACATAAATATCAATGAAATTTGATGTAATTATGAAAATCCGTTATTAGTCTGAAAGCCCCTGGTATAAAGCATCATTACTCGTGAGTTCTAAAATTATTTACTCCGTCATTTCACCAAATACATATCCGCATTACTATTTTTTTTGGGCTGTGATCCTAAAAATTCCCATCCAATCTACTTAATCTTTTTTTTTCTTTCAAAAATTCCACCATCCCTCCTACTTTATTATTATCCCATTGTCTTATGGTGTCAAACCTACAATTTACCACTTAAGCTGATTGTGACTTGTGAGTTGTGCGAAGTGCCAAAAATGTTTTTGGTCTGTTTTTCAAACAATTTACAAGTGAAGAAAATTCCATTCTACTGAAAAACAAATACATTTGTTCTAGAATCACATTACATCATTTTTTCTCTTTATCTTTTGCAAATGCAAACAATCGCGAATCGCAACTGACCTGAGTCATAAAATCTTTAAAAAAGGATGCGGTTGACCAGTTGAAGTTGAAGCATTTTGCTATGGCTGTGGTTGTATTTTGGACATTTGAAGTAGATCGTAGTCGTAGTCTGCATTAGTGAAAAAAATTACATAAGTCATTTATAACGAAACCAAAAATTGTTCAGGACTCTTCCTCAATTCCTTCCTTAGACAAACCAAACCAAGCCCAATAAAATGATGTATGAATATGAATGAATGAATAAAATACTCTTTGGTGGTGTTGTTTATAGTGGTAAAGTGGTGAAGAAAATGAAGTGTAGACAAACAATGTCTTTTTTATTGCTTTACGGTTGACTATCAAAATGTACCGGCTTGCTTGGCTTCTAGCTTTTCTAGATTATTAAATGCTTTGGTTAATTAGATAAATAAGGATGTTAAATAGTATTAGTACGTAGCTGAAAGGGATAAAACATAAAGGAACATGGATATACAAAGACTGATGACTTTGACAAATATTGACAAATACAATTTTTAATAAAAGTATTCAAGCTTCATATTTCACATTCTGAAAAATTTCGTCTCCGTTTTTAATTAGCTTTAAAGACCTATTTTGAAAAAAATAAAGTACCCATTTTAACCCACGGTCATAGTACTCTGAACTTTGGAGTGACAAGGTGCAAGCCACAATTTAAAAAGATCCAATCTTTGAGAAATAATTGGAAATCAGGTCGAGTAGTTCATCCATCCTGATGCCAATTAAAGAGAGTCATACAGACAGACGGACATGTGAGAGGCTATATTAGTATATTAGTCATAAAATTTTCACTCACTTAATAAAATTGACATGCGAGGACTAGATTATTATGTAATTCTAACAATTTTTTAACTGGTTTGGTTGGCAAAAATTTTAGCATGATTTTATTTCACTTTATGATTGACAATTTTCCTCATTTTCAATGGAAATTATAGGTTTTGTACTGCTACTTGTTTGTTACTGTTACTTTACTTGTTGCAGCTACAGCTATTTTGTAATTGAAGCATATGCTACTTATTTAGCAATTTGAACAAAGTTGATTAATAGCTGAAATATTAGGAGCTGAGCTAGCCGGTCATTTTGATCAAATAACTTTGTTCAGATTTCAGAGGACAGGAAACTGAATGAGTTTTCAATTTTGCTTTTGTAATTCATCCAATTATGGATTATTGACTCGTGCAGCTTCGAATTCGATTTTCACCTAAAATAACTGACCAACTGACACTTACACTATATTTATTTCAATGTCTTTTTATTTTGCATTGGAAAAAATTTTACATTGAAATTTATAATTTGCAGATAAATATGCAGTGAATGAAATTAAGCAAAATTGTTTTAAAGAAATCTGAATATTTTTTCTCTGCTTCAGTTATAAATGCTAAATTCCGGCTGCACTATATTTATGAATTTTTACTTTAGGAAGGTGTGATTTTTCGACATTCAAACCAATTTTTTACCTCATCTGTATTCCAATCACCTCCAAATCCAAAACAATTTGACTCTGACTATGACCGTGTAAACAGCAATAGAAAAG
>JAHZMX010002885.1:0-12877 GCA_027743895.1 Seira musarum
TCGGGGCCCTTCCCTTGTTAGCCAAAAAAAACAATGAAAAGCTTGTCCGAGCGATACTTTATCAGTACCCGGCTTTATCTATTTATTTATGTTTTTTTTTATAAAAATTATCTCCATAAATCTCTGTTTAAAGCTGAATCATGCAATCAAGTATGAGCGTTTTGATAAAAAAGTAAAGTC
The DNA here is from genome assembly GCA_027743895.1 of Seira musarum. Taxonomy (NCBI): domain Eukaryota; kingdom Metazoa; phylum Arthropoda; class Collembola; order Entomobryomorpha; family Entomobryidae; genus Seira; species Seira musarum. The sequence goes on from JAHZMX010002885.1 coordinate 181, forward strand.
AATTCAAGATAAGAATTTTTTATTTTAAGAGTAGACTTCTGGGATTGCATATCTCAATTTTTTAATATAAATTATATTTTCTCATGTAAATGATGCTTTAGTTTTCCATAAAAAAAGTTAAACCGTATTGAAGTTTTTGAATAAGGTAGATAGTAATTTACAAATTCGTTTGCTTTTGGGTTTGAAATGTGTTCAGCTAAATTATTGATTTGTGCAAAATGCTTTAAAATTATTTTCAATTTTAAGTTTTTGCAGAATCGATTGAATTCTTTTCAACGCAGAAAGTTTTGACCATGGAAGACTGGCAAAGGGAACACATTGGGAGTAATATGTCGAGGTTGTTAGAAATAACTGACCCAAACCATTTGGGATTACTCGCAGACCTGAAAACTGGATCATTTAGTACACTTGATATTCAAAATGTGGTAAAGAAAAAATAAAACTAACTTTTAATAATTTTTCGAAACTTAAAACATGTCTTGATTTTAGAAATCTAAACCAACAAACCAGGCCAGGGTTGAGGAACTATTTGAGATAGCTATGCAAAAACCAGGCGCTTATGATGAGCTTGCTGTCTTGTTTGACAAACACAAATTGACAGGACCTCTACAAATATTTCTTGATGGGTATAAAAAGAATAAGAAAGATCCTCCATCAAGTTTGAAAATAAAACAAGATTTGCCCAATACCGGTGGGAATCAGGAAAAGAAAAAATTGGAAGAATGGATTGTTGGTAATCAGGAAGGTAATTCAAACTAATATTGTAAAAACAAGCAAGGGCCGCGGAACCGGGGGGACGTGGGCGACAATGACCCCCCTGAAATTGGGAATTTAACATTAGCAGGATAGGGAACTCAATTTTTCAATATATGAATACAATTGTCATTCGTTTATTTGCATTTTAGGTCAGTTAAAACCTAACAAAATTGTGGGGGCAATGGATAGATCGGGCTCGAATGCACTTTTTCTGCAAAACTGGAGAACCGTTGCTGCTAATCTAGACATTAAAGACGAAACTGTTGTAAAACTTAAGAAAAAATTGGGAAACGAGAGCATTGAATTGGCAGAAATTCCGTTGGAAATGTTGGCACATTGGGTTGGCGAAAAGACTATGAACGCTAAACTTAGCGTGTTTTGCCAAGCGCTCGATGATAGCGGTTTAAACAACATTGCAGGTAAAAAATATAGCATTTGATTATTTTATTAAAAAAATAACAATTGCTATATTTTATCTATTGCAGAAAGAATTAAGACCGAGTTTTGTCTCTAATGCGCCCATTGGATAATCCATATTTGATTTAATTTTTTTCCCTACAGACAAAATAATGTTTCATTTTTAATGTTCAAAAACTTTTGTGTTTATTGCCAATTTTTATCATAGAATAAATTAGTAATTTATATTATTGATAAACTGTAAATTAACGTATGTACGAAATTGGCATCATTTGTATTTTTGTAATTTGCTTATATGAGTTACCGACGCTTATTTCTAATTCTGACCTCACGTCATGTTCATGTCACTTTGGCATAATTCCATGATAACTGAAGCCCCGGCTGTCAACAAAGTTAAACAAGACTCAACAAAGTTAAAATTGTGCAGCATCTTCGGTCCAAGAAAATATCGACATAGGTATCTGCAATTGACTTTGTTGTTGCTCTTGTTTGTGAAGATGCAAGTGTACCAGGAACGAAGAATATAAGACCGTTTCGTTACCTGGGACATGAAATGATATTCAATCAGAAGAAAACAATATTGATCAAACCATTCCATTTCACTCCACAGTCCTCACCTCACCTTTTCCAAATCAGTATCACACAAGTCACACTTGTGTTGTGTATCACGTCCTAATCCCTATCATTTCATGCGTACATATCGCTTAAACTCACTTTTACTTTTAATTTAAAGCAATAAAAATTAAACCTATTTTCATAAACGATGAAACGAGCACAGCCAGGACCAACCGCTAAAACTGGTGCGGGTGGTCGAGGTTCCCAAGGGAAGGGAAAGACAAAGATTGTCGATAAGGAAGGAGGTGATCCCAACGCAGAGCCTGAGGAGGGGGCAGCGTGAGAATAAAAAAAATAAGTCATTATTTTAATTGCGATTGTATGCTGGTGCTCATTTCTGATAATTCTCTACAGAGCACCCGGACCGGAAGATGATGAGGCGATTGCAGCATTCTTCCAGGAGGTAAAGCAGGAAACAAGAACTGCTCAAGTTGTTCGGAAAGTCAGTGGCTATCAAGGCTTGGATATTGTTAGACTTGGACCGGATGTAAGGAGAAAATTAGGCAAAATTTTTCTCACGCATGTACTCAATTCAAGGTCAAATTGCGAAAACGAATTTTGTTTTGGTGTAGTTCGTGGACGATGACTTTTATGAGTGCACTCCTGTTCCACTTTGGCAAAGGCCACAGCCCATCGTCAACTTTGACCAATTTCTGGAGAGAACGGATAGTGAAATAATTACAATTGTAAGTGAACCAAAACTATCAATTATGGTTCCTGATTAATTTGGTCGATGAAATCTAAGTTTAATTCAAGCCACTTTGATTTCTTAATTCCTCACTGCAGACTCCCATCAAACCTCAAACATTCAGTCAACTCTTCGCCTTCTACCGTGATCGTAGTCCAGCCCTAAACTGGGATCCTCATTTGACAGACCTGGAAGAAGACTGCTTCTACCAGGACATTATCCACTGGCCCTCGAAAAAGATGACACACAAGCTTCCCCCCGAAAGCAAGAAAGAACCAGTGCCCAAGAAACGGGTCAAAGTGTTTAAACCCAGTGGCGACTACATTTACAAAACAAGATTGACCATAGACCTATCAGAGACTCCGACATGGATTCTCTTTGAAATCAAGGGTGTCATGGTCCTCGAAACTGACCCGATAGTGGCTGATGTCAAGACAAGGAATGAGCGTTATGCTGAAATGGTCAAAGATCACATCGTTTCCGACACTTATGCAAACGACTTTGCTCAAAGTTTCGAGGAATATTCATTGAGCAAATATACGGATTACAAGATCCGTGGATGTCAAGATGCGGGGACACAGGTGCATACTTATTCAATTGTCGATGAGTATATCAAAGTGGCTGAGGAGGACGCAAAGAGGAGAATAGTTGAACAGGATGAGGCTGCTGCAAGGGCATTGGCGGAGAAAGCTCGTTTGGAAATTCCTACAGGAGGATGGAAAGACTCGGATTCAGATGATTCTGATGAGGAGAAACCCACTGACATCCTTGATTACAGGTGGATTTTTAAGCATACAAAATTGAATAAATTCCATCACAATCTTCATTTCAATTAAAATAAAATGATTTTTTTCAACAGGACCGACATAACGAAATACAAAGATGATGATTTGGATAATCATCGTGCCCTCATTTTGGATGAAGCTTCAGATGACGATATACCCTTGACGGATGATGATGAGGAATATGAAATTCGTCAAAGTCTTGAGGTTCTCTACCGTAACAAGAGCCTCCAAGAAAAGAAAAGACCACCTCGCTTCTACCCCGACATCAGTTTCAGTTTGATTGCAATGGAGCGAATTATTTGCATGGACTCACAGCAAATGCGTCAAGCAGATATGAGGGGTCTCATTGAACCAGAACCCCCTAAAACGCAACTTCTTTTATCAAAATCTGATGATGAAGATGAAACGAAAGTGGGTGAAGAACTCGATGAAGATGCGATGGTCTCTCTTCTCATCCAACAGCATCGTCTTCAGGAACAACTAGAAAAGCAGAGTTCCATTGACACTGGCGTTCCCACAATAATTATTCCCGACGCTGCGGACATGGAGGATCATAAAGATCAAGATGATGATGACGACCTCCTCCAAGAAGCGAATGCCGCTGAGGAAGCAGAGCGCAAGCGTCAGGAACAATTGAAAGCTGAGCAAGAAGCTGCTGCAGCAGCAGCGGCCGCCGCCGCTTTAGCCGCCCAAAAGGCTGCAGAAACTCCGGAGGAGAGGGACGAGTTTGATCAAGCCGTGGCTGAGCTTGAGATCGCTGTGAAGGGAGGTGCTGATATCGCTGAAATACTAGCTGAGCAACAACAGTCTCAGCAACTAGCACCACCTCCAGAGAATGTAGAGGTTCTTGATGAGACCAGTGCAGCGGGAGGACCCACTTCCACTTTGGAGGTTCCCTCCATTGCTGGAACCACTACTGAAGGTGATAGTTCCAAGCATGACGTTACTCCTCCAGTTGGAGGGGACAAGCAACCCACTGCCACTGATGCCAAGACACCCCAGAAGCAAGCAGAAGTTAAAACCCTGGTTCCACCAAGCCAATCTCGTCCAGCAACTGGAATAGGGTCCATGACGCCTTCTCAAATGGTGTCAGGTACTCCCGGAGGAGCGTCAGAGTTGGCTTGCTCCTGGACTGACATTGACGAGAAATATGATGAAGAACGGAAATTAGAAGAGGAATTAGCAGCGGGTGTTCCGGATGTCGTAGATGATATCCCGCTAGATCTACCTCAGCTATCTCCTGAGGACGTCCTTAGTGATCCGGAAGACGATGTGACAAATAAAGGGAATAAGAAGGACTTTGCCGCTGATTTGGGCGAATATGACGAGGAAGGTGGAGCACTGGGCATTGGAGGTGATACAGGAGCTTCGAAAGGACCCATTACAGCGACTGCAGCTGCAGCCCACAGGTTAAGTGAAGAGGATCCAGAGGCGGCAAAGGAGAAGCCCAAACCTGTAGAGGAGGACGAATTTGATGATATCTCAAGTGACGAGACTCATCATGAGAATTCCATTCTCTCGGACCATATTGAACTCTCCGAAGACATAAGCTCTGACAGTGAAGCTTCTCTAAAGAAAATTAGCGTTTACCAAAGTGCACCCCTCAATAAATTATATATGGACTGGGCGGGAGGGAAAGATAACCTGGATACTGACGCAGGTCCTATGGCCACTGGTCCTCATCTCAGGCAATACTGGACTTTTAAGTGTTCAGAGACTGCGGGAATGGAGGTCACCGACATTATACTCCACCCCCTGAATGAAAATATTATCGCCGCTACGTATGGCAGTGTGAGGTTCGGTGACCACGAGAAGGAAGGACTTGTCGTAATTTGGAATGCGAAGAATAATCGCAGTCCCGAGCGAATTTACAGACTCCGTGCTCCTGGAACGAGTTTAGCTTTCTCAGAATTAACGCCATTTGTCTTGGCGGTGGGGATGCTAGACGGGAACGTGGTTCTCTTTGATGTTCGTGAGGCTGATGCAGTAATCCTGGGTGCCACTGTAGATCAGAAAATTTATTATGGTCACTTGGGTCCCGTGTGGCAAGTCTACTTCTTGATACAGGTGGACTCCTCAAATGAAGATGTCGTTGAGGAATTCCTTATCACTCTCGGAGACGATGGCCTCTTTAAAAAGTGGAGTATCACAAAAGGCCTCGAATCCTCGGTGGTTATGAAAGTCACCCGAAGTACAATGCAGGTCCCCGGTAGACGGGAGAAACGATCCGAGTCCCTGATCACAACCTTGTCTATAGCCTACACGGTAGCCTTCTATCCCTCCAACACAGACCTATTCTTGTTGGGCACGGAGGAGGGATTCATCCACAAATGCTCGACAGCGTACAAAGAATCGTACATAAGTACCTACGTCGGTCACACCGGACCTGTATACAGGGTCGCTTTTTCCAATTTCGATGAGTCGGTCTTCTTCAGTTGCGGTGGGGATTGGACCGTGAAAATGTGGAAGTTGGATCATCCTGTACCTCTTCTATCTCTCCAGACTGGACATCGAACTATATTTGATGTCACTTGCAGCATCTTCCATTCGACTGTGTTCATTTGTGCCACAGAATATCATATTGAGGTCTGGGATCTTTCTGTGAATACTTTGGAACCTGTGGTGCAATATAAACCGGCTTTTGCTTTAGGGTTAAGGAAGGTGGCGTTCAATGGCCTGCTAAACGTACGTCATTTGTACACATTTAAATTACAATTTTTTGCATTTTTTCATAAATTCATTTTTAAAATTAACTTAATTGTGTTTAGAGTGTCATCATCGGCGACGATGAAGGAAGCTTAACTATTTACGGTTTGAGGAACTTTCCAAAACCCCCGCCAACCAATGACGGAAAGGTAAAATTAAGTACCTTTAAATTTAAGGAAAAATAATTAAAAATGACTAATGAAAATAAATTGAACTGAATTTTTTCAGAGAGAACTTCTTCTGGAAAGCCTGCTTCCAGGTTATAAGAGAAAGAAGGAAGCGGAAGAAGCTGAAAGACTACGGAGATTTGAACTTGAGCAAGCAAGACTGTCCCAGGGGTAAATTTGGCTGTAGTAATATTGGTTTAGCCCTCTTAAAGTGCTTAATAAATACTTTATTTAAATACGATTGTATTGTATTTCTCATAATCGATTCAATTAATTCAAATAAATTAAGATTATAGCTCGGTTTCGTACAAATGTACAAATGTTGATATCTTTATTTTTCCTTTGATCATAAAGTAAATTATAAATCCAAATAAATCCAAATACCCCAATAACTCATGAAATAATTTTTAAATTCACAAAATTCATTGAATGAAAAATCAATTAGAAAAATTGTAATTATAGTGTAACAATTGAGTACTTCATAAGTAATTTCTTATGGAGTATAAAGGAGATTACAAAAATAACTGGCCTAAATAATAGCTAACTTTGGCCTAAATTTTCGATCTATAATTTCTTCTAAATTATAGTTATTTTTTATAATATGAGAATTAATTGACATAATTAATTTATCCAATTAATTGCAATTTACTTACCTCCACCTTTTAATTCATCTGAACTTGAATAATAATTTTATGAGAAAAATGTAGTTTATAAAGAAAAATTGAAATAAAAAAATTATAAATTGAAGGTTACAAGCTTCAACAAAAGTTTCATAACCCCAATGGCAATAATCAAATACACATAGAACTGCCAGGACACTTCTGTTAAACCGAAGAACCCATTCACAGTCGGAATAAATGGTAAGAAAATTCCAATCAGGATAAGTGGTAGTGTCATAATGAGCCATGAAGGGCAGGAAAAGCGATCGACAAAGTCCATTTTCCAAAAATGAAGTCCCGCTGGGAGCAAAGCCTGAATGAATAGGGTACTGATGAAAGACGCAGTTTGGAACTGGACAACATCATCATCCAAGGACTGGATTCCCATGTGGAAGTACATGAAGATGTGAGTGAACACATTGAAGGCGCATAAGAGGGATCCGAGGAGAAGAATGTACTTCACAACAGATTTGACTCGGAGACAATGGGGCGTCTTGAGAAAGCTCTCGTCAACCGAATCCCAGAGAAGGGTGACCTTAAAAAGAGGAAATTAGATTTTAAAAAAACTTGAAATGGTTTAATTTTGCGCTACATAAATATTTACCTGTGCAACGTCAAAGATCAAAGTCAAGAGAATGAAATGAAGTGTGCTCATCGGTAGAAATGGAAGCCAAGCAGATGCAATCAAAATGCTCATGATGAGACCCAAACTGCAGGAGAATGAGGTGATCAAGTACTTCATAATCTTCCCAAATACCTTCCTTCCAATCATGATACCCTTAACGACAAAGTTCAAATCGAAATCCGGAATGATCATGTCCGAGTTTAAAGCGCAAATTGGGCTTCCTCCAAAAACAGCGATTCCCACAGTAGCTTCCTTCAAAGCCTCAACATCGCTTATGCTCGTCCCGACTAATCCAACTTTATCATCACTGTTCTTCAAAGACTTCACAATGATAACCTTCTGAACTGGCAAAAGCTTTGTGAAGATGTGGCTTTGCTGTACAACTCCTTGGGTGTGGAACAAATTCAAATCCTCGCCAACGATTATATTATCCGATGGAATCTGCGTCGCCATTGCAATCTTCTTGCATGACTGGGGAATATCACCGGAGAGGAGTTTGATCTTAACCCCGTTTACCAAAAGGGTATTGATTGGGCATCTAGCGTCGTACCTGATGCCATCGGAGAATGCAAGAAATCCACAAAAGGTCAAGTCGCGTTCATCGTTCTTCGTGAATGTTCGAGTTGATCCGGATTGGTATGGAAATACTTTGTGGGCCACTGCAATCACTTGAAGACCTTCACCAGTCAGTTTCTCAGCAATCTGACGGATCTTAAGTCTGTGCTCTCGCGAGAACTCCAAAGTGGCCAACTTTCCTCGAAAGAAGGCGTAGAAGAGGTGGTTCACATACACTTCGTGATCCATCCTAGGGTCTACTACGTTTGCACACAGTTCCACAAGTTCTTGGACTCCTCCTTTGCAAATCATAACGGCCTCGGGGTGGTAAACACCCTGTTTCCTCGAGGATGATGGAGACACGACGACGAATACCGTCGAATGGAATTTCAGCGATGAAGCGGAGTTTGTTTGTGATGTCAAATGTGGCTACCATGAGAAACTCTGGTTTACCATCGGCCTCTTCTTCAGTTTGGGGTGGTGATGTTGATGTAGACGGTCTTGGAGAGCAGGAGGAGGATGCGGATGGAGGCATTTTTGGTGAAGGATCTGCTGTCATAATTGAGCACTTGAATTTATCTTCAATCACGTCATCCAGAGAACTGGTCTTCAAGGGCGTGAAAAACGCGTTTAGGTAACCCAGGAAGAGGGGAGCGTATGATCTTGAGTTGTTCCAACTCACCGCCCGCGATAAGGAGACTTGGTTCATTGTCAGAATCCCAGGTTCGTCCAATGCAGAGGATGTTAATGCTCGCAAGTTTGAGTAAAGTGTCCAGGTTTTTTAAGGCGCAGTTGATGAATTTCATTTGGAGTGAGTACTTTGCCATTGTTGCTTTCACCATTGTGCACGTGTACTTGGGCAACACGGCTGCAAAAAAAACGATTCATTGAAGTCTTTGCAACCGTCAACGGTCATAGGTCAAAAAATGACAGATGAAAGGCTACTTACCGAAGGCAAGAGGGAACGCCAACATAAATCCCGTGTACCAATCCCTGGACAAAATTCCTAGAAGCAGGACGGTCGGTGGAATCATCGAAATCTCTACCACGAACACAATGAAAATGGCGACCTTAATCCAGAACAGGAACCCCCTCTCCTTATCTTTCCCCTTCAAGTTATTGACCATTGATGCAAGGCAAGTGTTCATTCCTGTGAAGACAACTCGGCACAAAGCGGTCCCAGAGAGGACTCCAGATCCCATTAAGGCGAACCTCTTCTTCTTCTTTGTCAATTCATTCATTTCCTTATCCTCACCTAATTCAGGATCCACTTCCGGTTTGGGAGCAGTCGATCTCACCGTGTTCCGGACGAATTTAGCCATGCCCATCAAAGATCGTCTGATCTTTCTCCGGTTGTCACGCCTACGCTTCCGCAGTTCCGCAGCATCTGGGAACGTTTTCACCGAATTTTCTTCACCGGTGAGGGCATTCTCCTGAATTTCCAAGTTTTTTGGTAGGATGACTTCCACATCCGCGGGGACCACGTCACCTGGGAAGAGGCGGATGAAATCTCCAGGAACTAGGTCTTTAGCAGGGATCTTTTGTTCTATGATCCTTCCGTTATGCATGTCAGACCTGACATGACAAGAAATGGGAGTAATTAAATATTACGTCCGACCACTTCAAAAATACCAAGTAAATGGCTTCACAATCATTCGATCATTCTTACCGGATGGTGGTGATCTTTTTCATCGTCAAGAATTTCAATCTGTTCACAAAAACCATCAGAGTTTTCCGCATTGCATAGATCTGAAGTCCAGTCGCAATCATGATGACAATGGTCAACGCTCCAACAGTCACCCACTCTTCAAAGACACCACAAGCCGCAACAAAAAGGATCATTAGGACACTCACTGGGTGACAAGGAGCGCGGAGGAGAAACCAGAACCAGGAGTTGGCATCCTCATCTTCTTTCGTGAGATTATTTGGGCCATGTTTCATCCGGCGTAAATCCACCTCAGCTCCGTTCAATGGATTGATTTGATCAATGATGGCTTCGGGATCGGGTTCCGGGTCAGTGTAGTCAGTTTTTGTATCCATTTCATCCACATCTGAAAAGTATTTAAAGTCAAATAAATGGGCTTGGCGATTGGAAAAGGTTGGGGCAAAGTGAGAATCTCCCGTTAAGTAGATGATGAGCTTACCACTTTCGCTCGCGTAGTATTCAGAATTATGAGAAACTGGACGTGGCGGTGGCACATCGTCATAATGAGCAAGGGGATTGGACCTCCGAGCCAGGGCTTGATATTCCTTTTTAGGTACTGACATCACTTCATCCAGTAGTATCGCTGCACATAATTTTCAATAAAAATTGTTCGATTATAAGTTTTCAAAATCTTCAAAAAAATCATGAAATAAGATAAATCATTTCCTGAATACTTACGTAACAGCTTTTCCTTCTCCGGGATAACGCCAAAGTCATCAGGGTAGAGGTTAGGGTCCCGTCCATAGTTCTCTCTTAAGGTATCTGAAAAAAATTATTTAATTTTTACCAATTTTTTTACTATTGCGCTTTAAATTCTTCTACATAAAACCCAAGCCGTTGCAGTGATTTAAATATAACTTACCAGAATATCTCTTATTAGAATCAGTCGTTAATATTTTCCTCTCACCCGGGTCGGGTGGAGAACTCGATGTTGAACTTGATGACATACTCAAATTCTCTTCGTTATTCCACTTTCTCATTCGATTTCAAATTATTTTTTTGAAAAATTAAATCACAAGCTCAAGCTTGAAAATCATAGGCTTGTTCAGTCTCAAGAAGCATGCTCCAATTAAAATGGACGCTAGGAAAATGAGGTGGACTTGGATATATTTTTTTCGTTTCATTTTCAGTTTTTTTTCTTGATTTCATTAATCCCTTTCCTGGTCATTGTGTTCAACTCGAGTTGAGTCGAGCCTGGTGATGGTCTGGTCTGGTCGGTCGAAACAGGAAGTTGATAAGAATATTATTCTTTGTAGATTTTCTTACCTAATTTGAATTTTTCTGTACTCAAAAAATCATCATCATCATAAATGTCCACAATTGAATATTGCGTTGTGCCCTTCAGGTTCAGGTATTTTTTTTCTGTTCCTAGCCAAACTGCGTAGGTGTAGTTTTAGGTAGGTCGTTTCATGAAGAAGGGAGAGAGGTTGTATCCAGCCAAAATCGGGTAAGAAGAATTTGAATGGGTTCGGACTCGATCGTTCGATGTCTGCCATTTGCATAATCATGAACCAATGTAGTCGCGATCATCATTGCCATTGCATTTATTTTTGTGCTCATCAAAGAGTACCTCAATCAATTAGGCGAGTGCATCAACATCATCATTGACGGGGTAAGTGAATCCAAAAAGCCAGAAAGATAAGTGGGAATATTTATGAAATTGTGGAAAATACCGAGATTTTATATTCCTGACCACTGCATATTTGAGTTGGACTGGGAAGAAGTCCAGAAGGCTTGTGGTTATAAAATAAAAATTGTGCATAAGTAGTCCAAGTAGCCCATACACAATTTTCCATTTTTGGACAGTTTCACAGAGGAAATAGAATCCTTCAAAATTGTGAAACTTTAACCGTGGCTATAAATAAGTAGGTACATTCGATTTTTTAGTAGGTTTCTTTGTTGGATTCTTATGCGATTCGGTAAAAATCTATTCTATTCCAAAAATACACAATTGCACCCTTCCTTACTGACAATGAGCCTATTGTCCAGCCAAGCCAAGCTAAAATAATTTTTATAGGTCATTGTAGGACAGTCATCTCATCTCATCAAATGGGAAGCAACAAAAGATGGTATGATGCACCTGAGAAACAAATAACGCCCCTTCCGCCTTCCGCTAATATCACATCATCTCATTTCATGTATTATCAATTCTTTTTATTGAAGCTTTATAAAATATATTTGCTTAAAAGTCTGTAATGGAATCCCTTAAATTGACATATTGGTGAGAGATTGTATCATCCTCAACATTGACGATTCTATATCCGCTTGGCTGCTCACCAAGAGGGACTGTCTCAGTTTTTCCAAAAGCTCTAGTCTCCTTTGGGTTGGAACATTGAAATAAAAATCTTGTTCGTTTGGTTCCGAAACGAAATAGGGAATGTGCTGAAAGACGACTGTAAAACAGAAAAAAAATAATTAAGCCATGGTCATGAGCGATAATGCAAATGCTCGACAGATTAAGAAAATAAAAGATATCCGGTTCATTAAGGTTTACCGATGAATTTAGCTTTAGGATCCGCAATCGTATCCATAAACTTCATCTGCTTCTCCGTTTCCTCTGGCATTGCGTCAGGTACGTAAATATATTGGGAATTGAGAACAACAAATTTCACCCCACCCACCCAAAAAGCGAAATAATCTTGTCCAAATTGATTCTTATAAACTTGAAGCGTCTCCTCCGTAGGGACATCACCAATATCGTGGTTCCCACAAACGCAGACCAACTTAATGTCTGGATGGAGTTCCTTCATGACCTTCACAAAGTCTTTGTACTGTCTCTCACGGAGGTCTTGCCCACCGGGAAATGTCTTATCCGCGATTGCTGGTGGTAGTTTGGAGTAGGGGAAGGCATCTAGCATGTCACCGCATATTACGAAAAATCTGGGCTTGGGGTCCATAGCGTTAATGCGGTTGATCAGGTCACGGGTTAGATTCACCTCCTTGTCCCAATTTGGTTCGGTCTTGTTGAGGAGATAATGGTCGACTGAAAAATGAATAAAAAATTATTTAAAAACGAAAT
>JAHZMX010002886.1:0-16686 GCA_027743895.1 Seira musarum
CAGTTTTTCAAGCGCTTTCGAATGAGCTCTTAAAAACCATATGTGTAATGTAAAAAAATTCAACCTTTGACCCAGCCGTTATTTCTCAACCGAATTTGCTGAAAAGAAATAGGTGTCTTTCCCAGTGCGCCAGGAAGTTTTGTTCCAAATTTGAGGTCAATCAGTGACCTCAAATTCAAAAGTTATCATCTGCACAGACAGACACACCGAAAACCCAATCGAAATCAATACTCCGCTGATGACGTCAGCTACGTAATAAACATATACATCATGTTTTAAAGCATGTGAGTTATTTTACTATGCATGTGGCACGTTAAAAAGGTTCATCAGCGAATGAATGTGTCCTTTCTCCATCCAAAAAGAAATAGTTTATGGAATTTTTTTAAAACGCCATTATGTGATGTGAAAGTGATATGATATCACATCACTATCAGTTTAAATTTTGGTATGAATACATTTTACAGTCTCACAAACTGACTCAACAGCTTATGAAATAGCAAAAAAAAAAACACAAGTTTCCTTTTCAAAATCTTAATTCGCTTATTACATTATGCATTAATCAGTTCCATATCTGTATTAATTTTTGTTGCTTATGTGGCAGTAAATAAATCCGTTTCATGACCCATCATCACCAATATCATCTCTTATCACTGAGTATTAGCAAGTACAATATGCGAATTACAAATGAAATAAAATGACACAATGCATAAACGAAAACTACATCACACCAAACGTTTTACCAAGTCAAGAACCACTGTAGTCGTAGCAAGGGTGTTAGTGATAGGAAAAGAAAGATTCAGTCGCACCCTTCTGCTCCACAGGAGAGCAACTAGATTAAGCAAGTTACGTTGGCTTCTATTTAGTATAGCCTTAAATAAAAAATTAAGTACTCCAAAATCAGTTATTTTTTAGCAAAACAAGCCATGGATAGCTTTGATACCACTGTCTCGGAGGTAAGTATAAAAAATTAAATATTAACATTAAAAACAAGTAAAGTGCATATGTTATGTTACCACAGGAGAGCAACTAGATTAAGCAAGTTACGTTGGCTTCTATTTAGTATAACTTTAAATAAAAAATTAAGTACTCCAAACTCAGTTACTTTTTAGCAAAACAAGCCATGGATAGCGTTGATACCACTGTCTCGGAGGTAAGTATAAAAAATTAAATATTAACATTAAAAACAAGTAAAGTGCATATCTTATGTTTAAAAGCAAAAGGTTGTTCTAGGTTTGAAATTTGCTTGAATTTAAATTCAAATACTGTCATGATTTTTTCTTCATATTACCATTAAATATTTTGCAGCTTATTAGTAATACAAAATCTCTTGCTCAGAGTTATTATTATTTTTTATTTCACGATAGCTTCGACGGGGCAAACCTGTGACAAAATTATGGCACATTAAAGGTTTGAATGACCCGTTTATTTATAACGTGCTAAAGACTCAGAGCAGTATGCAGGGTGGAAATGGCGGCGATTGAAAACATCCCTGTGTTTGTTGAGTTCTTCTTTAAAGAGTGTAAACGAACAACAAAAACTCCGGCTCAAGCATTGGAGCCCAATTATGGTCAAAGTTACCACAGCGGGCAGAACACCGTTTACGTTGATCTTTATGCGCGTACCGTAACTCATCAGTCGAAGATGCACTTTGCTGTGAATTTGGATGAGATAAATGAAACAAGGAAGAACGGAGAAAAAAGTGTGCGAACAAATTCCCGCTTCAAAGGTAAAGAAAACATTAACCAAAAGGATTAATAGACGCCACTCATAACTAGTTTCTTTTCCTTTTAACCCAATTATTCCCAAAAATATTTTATAGATGAAGTGATTTACTACGAGAATGGTGGTACAAAAGAAGTATGCCTCCAATACGGATTTTTGGTTCCATACAGTGGATGCGCCTCCCAGATTACGAGTTCAACCAAGCCTGANTGAATTTGGATGAGATAAATGAAACAAGGAAGAACGGAGAAAAAAGTGTGCGAACAAATTCCCGCTTCAAAGGTAAAGAAAACATTAACCAAAAGGATTAATAGACGCCACTCATAACTAGTTTCTTTTCCTTTTAACCCAATTATTCCCAAAAATATTTTATAGATGAAGTGATTTACTACGAGAATGGTGGTACAAAAGAAGTATGCCTCCAATACGGATTTTTGGTTCCATACAGTGGATGCGCCTCCCAGATTACGAGTTCAACCAAGCCTGACGGTAACAAAGGGGAATACAAATTCAGGATAACTGTGACTCCTCTTTATTCCAATGAAGATTTGGAGGCTGACTACAAGAAAGCTGTGGGTTCTCTTAGTGATGACCTTGGGAAACTTCTGTCTCCATCCGCAAATGAAAACTTTGCAGACTTGAAGCTTGAAACAAAGGACAGTATGACCTTGAGTGCTCACAAAGTCTTGCTAGCAGCCAGGTCTCCCTTTTTCCGAACGTTGATTGAGAAGGAAACAAAGAAGAAGGATTTTAATGGAACAATTAAATTGGAGAACGTGAATGCAAAACCAATGGTTGCCATTCTTCAGTGGATTTACACTGGAGATGTACCCCCCACCGCTGGTCGTGTGATGGAGGAGGTTGTGGACGCAGCAGTTGCGTTCAACTTAACCGGGCTCCTCAAGTTCTTGGACAAAAAGCTCATCACAATTTGCAACACTGAAAATATGTTTGACTTGTACAAGGTGGCGAAGGCAAATGGAATGACATCTGCGATGGCGGATTTGTCTGAATTCATTACAGTGAGTGTTGTAATTTTTTGAATGACGGCAAAATTCATTAATTTTTAATCAATTAAGCCTTTAAGACGAAGGAAAAAGTCAAATCACATTAAATTTTTTCGATGATAATTTTTTTAATTGTTTTTTTCTATTTCAGGAAAATCTAAAGAAGTTTTGAGGAAAAGTGAGATAAATTTTTCTTTCTGAAGATTGGTAGTCTCTACCGCTTTCATTACGACTTATACCATAATTAATTAACTATCTACTACATTGAAATTGAATTGAAAATGATATTATATAATTTTTGTAGTATACTATCTTTAATGCTTAAAATATTCGTTTTTGTATGTATTGCCTTCATAGCTTTAACTCCTTAAAACAACAATATAAAAGATACAGAAAGCAATATGTAGTCGACTTCTAAATTTCAAAAATTAAAGTGTAAAGTTATGGGGTACCGCAGGGTTCAGAAAAACAAGAACTCCGAAAACATTCCTTTCTTTATTTGCAACTCTGTTAGACTTCATATGAAAAATATGATTAAAAGCAATTTTTTAAAGTACAAATTCTTTGCGCAGAACTGACCTATATTTTAATTCACTCCATTCCCGTCACGTCCTACGAAGCACTGATATTTTACAGACTCTAGCCTTCAATTTTTCTCTCATCGTGGAATTTCGTTTAAAAATGAGTGAGTTAAAGCTTGATTCAGCGAGTTGTTTAGGTTGAACCCAGAATGTTCTTAAATTTAATTTAATGTTTTAGTATGAGTATTAATCGAATACATCTTTTTCATGGGTAGCTAAAAACTTACTCTTGGTAAGCATCTATATTGAAGTAGTCTAATTCATCATTCACTAATTACATTTAGCTCGTTTGCATTATTAAAACCTCCCTGTAGTCACACCTGATCACCATTCATCATTCTGCTAATCTTATTTTTTATGAGACAAAAAGGAAGAAAAATTTTATCTCGACATTTATACATAAATTTTAGTGAAGCTAAAATCAGAATTATTTATATTCACTTGAATGATTGCCAGCTTGACTTATCTCATAGGACCAAATAGATACGAAAAATATCCGTTAGGACAGTTCATCACACAATATTTAAAAATGACCACAATGACATTATCACTCATAAATTGCATTTTTAGTCCGAATCACAGGATGTTGAGGATTGACATCTTCCTTTTCTTCTTTGCTTTCTCCCCATAATCACTTGCTTATTCGTACTGTCAGTTTTTCCAACCGACTTTCTTTTAACTCCTTTCCTCGATGTCAAGTTAGTTTTGTCGTATTTTTTCGGTTCGTCTTTCATAACGTCGGCATGCTTGTTGTTCACATGTATTCGCAAATTATGTCGATGAGAATATTTTGCACCACAAACTTCGCATACGAAAAATGTTTTATCCTTTGAGTGTACTCTCAAGTGTTCGTGGAGTTTTTGGTCTGTTGAGAACGAAATAAAAAAATTGTTTTATATTTTCCTAACGGAAATGATAGCGG
The DNA here is from genome assembly GCA_027743895.1 of Seira musarum. NCBI lineage: Eukaryota > Metazoa > Arthropoda > Collembola > Entomobryomorpha > Entomobryidae > Seira > Seira musarum. Next base: position 4,233 of record JAHZMX010002886.1, read on the forward strand.
ACAGGAATCAAAATACAATTGCAGCTTTCCCTTACCTGATCTACATTTCTTGCCACACACATCGCACGTAAACTGCCAGGAATTTGGACCAGAATGAGTAAGACCGTGTTGCTGCAGACGAATCTTGGCTAGAAAATTAGAAATTTCGTTATTAATTGAATTATGACTATCGATTCACAAGTTTAAAAAAACTTACATTTAAATTTCTTAGCACAACTTTGGCAATCAAAGCTTTTCTCTGGCCTTGTGCGTGTTTTGTTCTTAGTTTTGTGGTATTGTGAGTGTGCTGCGAGACCATTTAAATTATGGAACGACTTTCCACATGTTGGACATATTAGTAGTGTACCACTTTCTCGCATGTGAATATCTAGATCTTCTTGATTTTTAAAAGTCTTTGTACATGCGTGCGATAAGCAAGTGAAGGGATGAATACGTTTCTGTGCTGTGTGTCGGATATTGTAATGATTTAAAACACATGTCTTTGACTTAAACCTCTTTTGGCAAATTCTACACTTAAATTTTTTCTTTCGATCCATTTGGACGCTGCTATCCTCACCGCAGCCATCATCGTCACTTGAAAGTTGTTCATACAAATGCGTATTTTTGTGTGTCGTTAGCTGAATCTTAGTCACAAAGTACGCTGAGCATTGTTCCTCTTCACATTTGTACGGGGTTCCTGAGGGATCAATTTTATTTAAATCATGTGTGCGTTTAAAATGTGACCTCATAGAATTCATCATCTGCTTTCTCCCTGAATCTTGCGAAAACACAAAGTCACAAATCGGACAAGTATGCACATCAATATGCAGGTTCAAGTGATTTAAAAAGTGTTCCAAATACAACTTGTCATTATTTCTTGTTTTCGTGCATCTTGGACACTGGTAGGTCCTGTCGATCGATGACGATGATGGGGACGTAGCAGACGGAGATGCTTGGGAATGAGTTAATTCATGTAAGGCAAGTTTGGGAGCGAAGTCGAAAACTTCATTACAATTTTTGAATTGGCACTCAAATGATCCGTGAAGTTGGCTGTGAATTGTAAGGTCCTTCGAGTTGTAAAAACGCTGGTGACATTCATTTATTTTGCACCTTTTTAAGCCTATTCCAAGCTTTTCACGACATTCAGGCGTTAATTTCACGTCTCGCATCCAACCAATCTGCTTGTGTTCAAACTGCATATGTTGATTTAGCATTATCGGTTTCAGAAGTTTCTCACAAATTCCGCATTTCACCTTCTTCATATAATGCGTACTTCTGTGGAAAGTCATTTGTGCTTCACTTTCAAACATTTTTGTACATCCTTTGAATGTGCACTGAATCTTAAAGTTATCCTCATTGTAGTGCATTTGCCTCCGGTGGATATTTAAAAGCTCGCGTGACTTAAATCGCCTTTTACAATCCACGCACTCATATCTCAAATTATGTGGAGCATCATGAATCTTGGCTTCATGCATCACAAGTTGGTCTAATGTGCGAAAGTAGGCCTTACAATTCTGCTCGGAACACTTTTTCACTGATTTTAAATCCACTTCCCCCAAATTATGGAATGCTTGATAGTGACGCAATAGTGCCCCCTTTACAGTTGACCTTTTATCAAGAGTGATGTTGCAAATGGGACACGTATTTTGATCAGGAACTAAATTCAAATGGGAAACAAGATGATGTTTCACCAGTTTTGTTATTATAGTTTCGGTAAAGTCACATCGAGGGCACCTGCTCTCTATTTCAGTATCATTTGAATGCTCTTTTATTTCGTGTTTAACAAGATCAGGAGCATATGTCATTTCTGAGATTGAGCAAAAGTTGCATTTAAATTTACCGTGAAGCTTCATGTGATTTTCCAGGTTTGTTTTGTTACGAAATGTTTTAGACTTGCACGGTTCCTTGGAACAAGTGTACTTCACTTTTAGCAAATATTTCAATGTGAGTTCCTTCAAACTGGGATTTCTCTGACAATTGTCATTGTCGTTACAGGTGCTTAGTATCTGGTGCTGCTTTCGTGTGCGCTGTCTTGTTATTATACGTTTCTTTCTAAATGGGTGACGCCTAGATTCTGTATCGGTGATGGATATAGTTTTGGTCTTTACAAAGGAAGTCGTTTCCAAAGGTGATATATCGTCATCCAAACATATTTCAGATTTTAACGGCGGCAACTTATCTTGAACGTTTTCGTCAGAATCTTCTGGTTTGACTATAGTTTGTTCATTTGCTTCTCTTGACAAAGGATAATCTGATGCGGCGTCTGAAAGGGCTTTGTGCTCTAGTGTTGGTAGTGGTGGCGTAGGATCTGTAAGCAATGATATTTTCTCACAAAATGTTCATTAAACATTTCAGATATTAAATTAAAATCACAATACCTGGATCCAAGTCTTCAGCATACGGAGCAATCTCGCCCGAAATCATGTCACACTCTGAATCTGGTGGCTCCTTTATTGCGGCAACAAATGGCTCCGAGATCTCGATTGGAGATAAAATTTCTTGTGAAGTTGGTTCAGACACTGACAGTACAGTTTCCGCACAGTCTACTGTCTTTTCTGATTCCACTTTTACTGATGACTTAATGTTTGTCTGGTTTTCCGTTTTTAACTTCTTCCTGGTGAAATCGCATCTTTGAATCCGTATCTTTGGATATGTCAGTCGTAGCCTTTCCGACGGTCTATTTATAAGCCAGTTTACTTGATGTAAGGTAGTAACCCACATTTTCGAATGAATTTCCTTCTGATTTGCTTCATGTTTTCAAATACACCGTTTCCATTTTCTTGAATGTCTTTCACTCTGTGCTGGACTTTTTCAGCGGAAGTCATAATCGCTTTGAGCGTATCCAGTTTCCAGTGTAATCTCATTTCAATTAACTTCATTTCTCGATAAACATCGCACAAGTTTTCGACGATCATTGTACAATCTTGACATGATTGTGAGGAATTGACTATATCTTTCTCATTTTCAAAGTTTGGCAGATGCAAGTATCTGCTCGCAAATTTTAAAAATTTGTCCACCAAACTGATATCTTTGTTGTTGAAATTGTCAATTTTTCTGAGGCAGAATATACACCATTGACACAAACAGCGTTCGAAGATGGCAGACATTGCAATGGTACTTATTTAGTTTTCCTTTAAAATATAATTGTTGCGAAAATACAGAAACTGCTTTGTTTATGAAGTGTATCTCCACTTAAACGAGAAGAAGAAACGAGAAATGTAAACAAATGGAATGGAATATTTGACGATGAGAAACCACTGCTGCCTTATTACATTATGTGCAAAGGTAATCTGCTCATGTATGACGAAAAAAATCGGCTTGTTAAAAATATCTGTATTAGTTCCCAACCACGTGTTTGAGATTTGAGAAAGCAGCAGTCGGTCATGGGCAAGGCAAGTTAAGTATAGTGGATGTTATGCTGACTCGAGCTTGAGTCACATGAGGTAAATTTGGGTACGGAGATGGTACATGACATGAAAGCTTCTTTTCGCGTTGATAGTGATGTGATAGTGCTTGTGCGTGAGCCTTTGATTCTATCAAAAATAAGACAAATGAAATGAGTCTCATAATGAAGTGATTTAAAAAAATTATTTATCCAATGATCATAGCAAATTGTGACCAAGACAAAATAAATGGGGAAACTGAATTCCGTATTGTGTCTGTCAACGACACCAAATATTTTTTAAAAAGTTGGAGACATAATGAGCAATATTAATGCTTCGACAAGAATCACGAACCGTAGCGCATTTAGTAAATAGCGGAAATTTAGTAAATCGCGGAAATTTAGTACATCGCGGAAATTTAATTTTCCCAGATAATAACATCTAAATAAAAGTATAAATACCAAAACTGCATAAATCAGTATACAAATCACTTGGACTGAAAAGAACTAATTCAATGTGATGGTATCCATTTGCAAAACCGGCTTAGTTAATGACTGACCAAAAAGCGGTTGTTTGTAATACAGCTTTAGTGCCCAATTAGCTCTTGCTAAAATATATGTGGGAATTCCACTCTCGTGAAGTCGTCTTTTTTATCCAATATCTGTTAACTGTGTAAATGCTGAAGAAAACTGGCTGCACGAGTAATTTCTCCGAAACTTGGTAACACTTGTAGGCTGCATTGCCTTTCATTTTCATTTTATTTATTTGTTGTTGCGCTAAATAGATATTCGATTCGGTTGAAATGTGATGTTCTGCAAGCATAGCATATTTTCCAAGTAAATATTTAAAAGCTTTAAAAGGCATAGAAAAAAATTGATTAAAAATAATTGCTACGTACTTAATCCAAAATTTAAAACTTATAACACCGCCATAGTTAACCACACCAATAAAAATCAAAACATTAGATAAAATGATAGCTATCCATGCACCTGGCGTATATGGTACAATCCAATACAAAAATGAAGTACTCCACAAGTTATTGGATTAATGTCTTTCACCTTCACTGCAATACATCATTTGGATTCCATAGAATGATAGAATCTGATGGTGAACAAAGAGTATTTGTTTAAAAATTTGTACTTTGAAAGAAACCCTTCTGCATTATGTTTCCAATTATGAATTGATTTGCTGGTGTCACAATTTGTTTTCGAAACCATTTCCATTCTCCCCAGTCCATCCGGGTTCCATAGTAAAATTGTGTTTATGTCCTAAGTAAGCAGTTAGTATCATTTCTTGAGTACAATGCCTGACATCAAGAGACCTCTTTTCAAGTCGGGTTTCGCAAACTGGCCTTCTGTTCAAATGCACCGATGCACTTAGATCCAGACTTATGAAACTTTATCGGAGATTTCAGTAAATGCCACGGTGGATTCATGTTTTCTTTGTTGTAACCACTTTGCAATAGCGACATTTGTAGTTTCTTGCTTTCTAGATGAAATACTATTTTGGTAGCTGGAATGTCTTTCACGCTTAAAGGCAGGGTCGTCTCAAAATCAGGAGGCAGTTTGTAATTGTGAATTTAGAGTGAACGAAATTAAGTTTTTCGGATTTAACGATGCATGAATAAAACTCAACCTAGAATTTTCATGACTCTCATGAGTAAAAGGTCACATGATGATTTCTATAGGAATTTTTAATTTTAGTCCTGATTTGTACTCCATCGGCTTGCTAAAATTGTAAGCTTTATTTGAAATGACACGAACAGCAGAAGTCTTGTGCAAAGGTGTGTCAGAATAATTCATGTATGAATGAAGCACCAGTAAATAATTATTTGGTTCTTGTATAACGTTGTCGAAAATAAACTCGCTGGCCATTGTCGCGCAAATATCTTAATAAGAAATCTTGTGCAAAGGTGTGTCAGAATAATTCATGTATGAATGAAGCACCAGTAAATAATTATTTGGTTCTTGTATAACGTTGTCGAAAATAAACTCGCTGGCCATTGTCGCGCAAATATCTCAATTTTCCCTGTTGGAGCCTTCACTATTTCCAAATTTTGTGACCGCAGGAAAACTGATCAAAACTAACACCCATTTTAATAAATAAGTTAAATTGAAATCATTTAAGCCCATGGTTGCAATTTTTTAAAGTGTCAAGCAGTTACTGACTGGAAATAAGTATTAACTTTATGAAACAGGATAAATTTTTAAAACAAGCTGATTTCACGATGCAAATCCGTTGTGTTGAGTATCGAAAAATACTATAGTGGTGTATTTCTTTACAAGTCTACTGAGTTCAATCAAAACTGAGTTCTACTTCCAAGAGCAACTCGTACCATTTAGCATTTTATTTTGCATTGAGGAACTATTTTGTTCATTTCCTTAACACGCAAGACAAAGATTAATTTCCAGTTCTTTATGGGAGAATACATAAAGAATATTCAAATGCTTGTCGAAGTGGATTAAATATCAGAATACGGCCTGAACCAACGGAAACACGCAGATACATTTAGATGTACAAGGCTTAACAAATTTTATTTAACATTGCTCGTTCGTTTAAAAAAAACATTTTTGCTATGAATCTGGCAATTTTTTATTTATGGAAGAAGGAGAAAAAATGTTTTGTTCAGAGAATCATAAAAATGAGGGTGATGCTAAAAATAAGAATTATTAAGACTTACTCTACAAACAAAGATCTTGAATTCTTTAGCAAATAAATTGACAACTACCTACACAAATCACTTCATTCACATTGATACAATATACAATGTATTTTTTTAATCCGAATTGCAGGATATTGACGATGACAATTGACTTCTTCCATGTCTTCTTTGCCTTCTCCGCTTAACAGCTTGCTTGCGTGTACTGCCAGTGTCTCCAACCGACTTTCTTTTCACTCCTTTCCTTGATCTCAAGTTAGTTTTATCGTATTTTTTCGGTTCGTCTTTCATAACGTCGGCATGCTTGTTGTTCACATGTATTCGCAAATTATGTCGATGAGAATATTTTGCACCGCATATTTCACACACAAAATAGGTTTTGTCCTTTGAATGCACCCTCATGTGTTCCTGAAGTTTTTGTTCTGTTGAATATGAGCAAAAAAACAACCCGTTAGTTATGGCGTTAATTGTGCAATAAATACTACAAATAAATTCATTCACAATTTATCACCATTAACCTGTCATGCATTTCTTGCCACATGTGTCGCAGGTAAACTGCCAAGAATCTGGACCAGAATGGGTTAGATTGTGTTGTTGCAAGCGCACTTTGACTAAAAAATTCATATCTTTGCATTAAATCCTTAAACAAAGTATAATTATGGGAGTTAGAAATAACAAACTTACATTTGAACTTCTTGTCACAAATTTTGCAATCAAAACTTTTCTCTATTTGTGTCCGTATTTTGTTCTCCTCCTTGTGAGATTGTTGGTGCAATGCAAGACCTTTGGAATTATGGAAGGTTTTTCCACATGTTGGACATACAACCATGCCATTTTCCCTCATATGATTATCAAGATCTTCTTGGTTGTCGAAAGACTTTAGACATGTGGTTGATAAACAAGGAAACAGAAATTCTGGCTTGCCCTTTAAGTGTATTGCGTTGTAATGGCTCAAAACCCTTTTTCTTGATTTGAACCTTTTTTTGCAGTTTCTGCACTGAAATCTTCTTTTTTGATTCACGTTCACGTCGCCTTCGTCATCATCATCATTGTCACTTGGAATTATTTCAAACACATGCCAATTTTGGTGTGTTGTTAACTGAAACTTAGTTACAAAATATGCTGAGCACTCATCTTCCTCACATTTGTACTGGATTCCTGTAGGATCAATTTTATTTAAGTCGTGTTTTAACTTAAAATGCTCCTTTATTATTTGCATTATATCTTTGTTCTTCCGGTCTGGTGAATACACGAATACGACTTCACAAATTGGACAAGTATTGATATCAAGTTTAAGGCTCAGGTGAGTTAGAAAATGTTCCAAATACGACGTTTCATTATTTCTTGTTTTCATGCATCTAGGACACTTGTAGATCCTGTCATTCGATGACGACGCTGTTGGAGATTCTCGAGAATGAGTTAGTTCATGCAAAGCAAGCTTCGGGGCAAAAGAGAAACTTTCATTGCAGTTTTCAAATTTGCAATGAAATGATCCGTGAAGTTGGCTATGAACATTAAAGTCTTTCAAATTGTAAAAACGCTTTTGACATTCCTTTACTTTGCACACTTTCGCACCAATTCCATATTTCTCACGATAATCAGGCACTAATTTTACACCCCGTAACCAGTCATCCGGCTTGTGAACGGTCCGCAAGTGGAGCTTTAAGTTATACGGGTAAAAACCTTTGTCACAAAGTTTGCATTTGGTCTTCCTTATTTTATGTGCGCTGTTGTGTAATGCCATTTGTGTTTCACTTTCAAACATTTTTGCACATCCATTGAATGAACACTTGAGCCTGAATGTTTGATTGTTGTAATGCTTTTGCCTTCTGTGGAGACTTAAAAACCTGAGTGACATGAATCGTTCATTGCAATCCACACATTCATATTTCAAATCCTGAGGGACATCGTGAACTTTGGTTTTATGAATTGTGAGTTGACGTGAAAAGCGAAAATAAGCTCTGCAATCCTCTTCGCCACATTTCTGCACTGATTGCAAGTCCATATCCTTCAAATCATGGAATGCTTGATAGTGCCACAAGAGTTCGTTTTTTGCAGAAGATCGTCTGCGCAAAGGAATATTGCAAATCGGACAGGAGTTCCTATTTGGGATTAAATTTAAATGTGTGGAGATGTGATGTCTAGTCAGGCTTGTCACTGCTGTTTCAGTAAAGTCACACCGAGGGCATTTGCGTTTCCCAGAAATTCCTTTTTTTCTTTTCCCATTCTCGTTTGAGTGTTTTGCGTATTCATGGTTAAGTAGGTTAGGAGCGTATGTGATTCCACGGATTGAGCAAAAGTTGCATTTAAATTTACCATGAAGCTTCATATGATTTTCTAGGTCCGTTTTGTTGTAAAATGTTTTTGATACGCAGGGTTCCTTGTTACATGAGTACTTCGCTTCCAGCAGGTATTTCAATGCGAGTTCCTTTAAACTGGGATTAGCCATTTTGTCGTTCCGCTTGCGTGCTATCATGCTCCGATTTATTGTTTTTGCTAGTTTCTTCCAGTTGGCTGGATTTTCAAAGTTTATTTTATTGGGGGAAATTTTTTCAGTTTTTATTTTTGCAGGTAACTCCTCCAAAGGTGATGAGTCGTCATTTGGACAAGTTTCTGATTTGAGCGGGGGCAATTCTTCGTGGACGTTTTCATCAGATCCCTTCGGTTCATCAATTTTTTGTTCGTTTACCTCACTTGACAAATGGAAGTCTGATACGACCTGTTCCTGAGATTGTATATTTCCCATATTCATGTCCTCGTCCTCTTGTGTAGGTTTGGCCTTTGCTATACATCCTGTACGCAAGTTGAAAGCGGTTTTACAGTAAAAAATGAAATTCCTTTAATGTGGTCTAACCTTTTTACATAAAAAAACCATGATGGATGTCTTCAAGATCCTGAAATACCTCCCTCGATATCAAGTCACACTCTGGTTCTATTAACTGCTTAACAACGGCAACAAATGGCTCGGGGAAGTCGATTGGAGAAACAATTTCTCTTGATCTTGGTTCAGGCAGCGACAGTGCTGTTCCCGACAGTTCTGCTATACTTTCTGATTCCATTTCCGATTTGATTTTTATTGATGACTTAATGCTTACTCCGTTCTCCGTTTTGAAGTTCTTCTTGGTGGAATTGCATCTTTGAATGTGAACCTTTGGATATGTCGATCGTAATTTTTCTGTCGCTGTAAACCAAAAAATGAATTACTTTACTTATTTGATAATAATTTTTGGTATATTTGTTTTACAAATATGCTAAAAGAAGTAACTCACATTTCCGAATCAACCTTTTCCTGATTTGTTTGATTTTTTCAAACAAACCGTTTCCATTTTCTTGAATGTCCGTCAGTCTTTGCTGAACTTTACCAGCGGAGCTCGTAATTGCTTTAAATGTTGTCAGCTTCCAATGCAGTCTCATTTCCAGAACTTTTATTTCTCCATAAAAATCGCATATATTTTGGATTATGCATGCACAATCTTGACATGATTTGAAAGACTCGATACTTTCAAAAGGTGGAAGTTGCAAATATCTTCTTGCAAATTTAAAAAATGTATTAAGTAAATACTTGTTATTATTTTCAATCTGGTCGATTCTTTTCAGGCAGAATATGCACCAAACCGGTGAATTTTCTCTCAAGATAGCACACATTTTACACGTTTAGACATGCCAGTGTAGTTTGTACGGATACATTGAAACAAGTTTATATATAAATTTTCGAATTTGCTGTGAAATCTTGCTGAAAATGTTTGCTGTGTTAAATCCCAAAACAAATTGCGATTAAATCCTTAAAAAATAAACAACTTAAAAGAATAATCACTTGTTTTTTTGTGAAATCTTTTTCCAGAGGTAAAAAAGAAAGATGTAAACAAACACAGCTCATAGCACGGACAAGAGCCGCAGTCAAATTTCAGCTTAGGCCTGAGCTCAGTTTCGTAGCATGACAATCATATGAAAATATCCAACTTGTAAGAATGCCGGTAGTCTCAGTCTCAACCTATGCATTGCTCATTTTTGAGTTGGACTCGAGCTTGAGTCGAATAACCAAATTTTTTACACGGGCATGGTACAGGACACAAAAGCTTCCCATCAATTCCCATGATCATGATGGTGGGTCATGACTGTTATGTCATGAGTATGAATTAATGAATCCAGCTTGAAATGATTTGAGGAATTTGCTTTTCTTTTCCCACACTAACGCTAAATTCTATTTAATAATGGTAAAAATAAGTTTGGGCGCACATTGACCAATAATTATTATCTAATTTTACCATGGATTGCAAAAAAATTTTTGGAGGTAAATTAAGTTGTTTTAAAATAAAAATACTATTTTTTTATGAATGGTGAACTATTCGTCCGAATGGATGGCGTCTACTTAAGTTTGTATATATTTACCGCGGATTTAATTCGTCAGGGTAATTATGCTGATTAGTTATAATATTATAGACTTCCAGACTTGTGGTAGTGTCCGTTGTCCAAAGCATTTCATGCAATCACTAGAGGAATATGCAAGGCTGAGTTTCATAATTTCCTACTTACGAATTCATATCTCAAATGGTATTAAGCCCGCTTGAAAACATACATTAAGAAACTATTATACATTAATTATTGCAAGATAGGTTTTATTATATTTGAATTGGATTCATCGTTAAAAAAATTCACTGCTTATTATTAAAATTATTTTTGCTAAATGCCCACATGGCAACGCTTAGAACTAACGTTTTCGTCTGTCTCTACTTCTGCTTCTCCTCCTCCTATCCCGATCCCGGTATAGCGATCACTTGATCGGGATTGTGATGGGCAGTTCCAGGAAGTATGACCTGACTGTCCACAATTCCAACATTCAATGAATAGCGCTTTTGCCGGTGTCGACGGTGTTGAAGAGCGTGAACATGTGTTCATCGAAAATGGGGTGAGAGACAGAGAAAATAATGTAGTCGGTAATTTTTTAGTCATCTCCTCCCATCTGTTATGAATACGAGCAGGGTTTGCACTGCAACAGATAATAGAAATGCAATTTAGTGTGGCTAAATCGCCGTCATAATGAGAAAGAAGAATTAAAGGACAGAAATTTAGCTTATTGAATTACTAAAATCAGAAATAATTTAAGTTTGGTCACAATTTTTTTAAATTTTATTCAATGACTTCACCAATTACTCGAAACAACATTTTTTTAAAATTTAATTTCAAATCTAACTTTACTCATTCTCTTCATCGTGATCCGCCTCCATGCGGCCATCCTCATCGTAGAAACTCTGGGAAATGATATAAAAAGCGGATTAAAATTTATACCTACGCATACATCAGAAGCATAAGAATTGTTAAAACTGCATAAATATTCGTTTTGATACATATTTTTATAAACCGGCTCGGTGATTCATAAAAATAGTTACTTACGTTATCCTCAAAAATTTCATTAACTTCTGCGATGACCTTCTTTAGTGTCTGCAGGTTAGATAAGATTAGATGATTACGGGTTAGATAAACTTTTTGTTAGTACCAACGATTTGGGTGACATAATCATGAAACCTACCTCCTTTCGCTGCTGAGCTCTTTCCCTGTCTATCTGCATGTTTGGTGGCAATTTTGCCAATTCGTCATAATTTTCGAAGATTTGAATGCGCTGAAATCAAGTAAATAATTGTCATGAATTGACATAATATTTGTGACGCTTAAAGACAGCTGTAAAAACAATTTACCAGCTCTTCTCCGAGACTACCTCCACTTGAGAACTGAGAAATTAATCTGTCTGAAATCAGTTTGGGTACGTAGTCCATGCAATGGTTTTTAATATGGTTGAAGTAGGCGCCAACCATTTTCTTTATCCACTCAATCGTTCCAGGTTTTTTCAAGACAGTTGATAAACGCAAACCTGAGTCAACATTCCATACATCTGACGTTTTAAATGTTTGCAAAGCATTCTTAACTCTCCAATTCGGATTCTCAAATTCCCCATCTTCAATCTCCTCCCCTTGAAATTGCTGTTCAAGCTTTCTCCTTAAGTATTCCAGCACCTTCAGCAGCCACGGATCTAGGGAGAGCACGCTACTCGACTGGACATGAATATAGTCCTTTATACATGCCTCAAGGTTATCCATTTTACTGTCAATCATTTTCGTGACAACATTCTTGATCGTCCTTCTCATTTCTGGGAAGTGCTTTAGTTCCATATCGTCCTTCAAATTTCGGTTAGCAATTCTCTGAATCTCTTTGTAAACCGTTTGGGCGCATTTCAAAGCAGGTCCCTCAATATGAATGATTTGATTTTGTGCTAATCTTCGAAATACAGCTTCCGGTTGACCAAAGAATGAATCATAGGAGCCACTGTTCCTGAAAGCGTTAAAAATCATATCATCCGTAATGGATGCATCCGATCTTTTCGCTGCTGCCGTCATATCCTTTGGAAAGGTTTTTTCAAAGGCATCCTTGATTTTAATCC
>JAHZMX010002887.1:0-11238 GCA_027743895.1 Seira musarum
GTTAATGAAATGATGGTAGGACATAAAAATCATTCGAGCCATTCATATCAAAATCCATTTTTGTTTCAGACTGAAAGGTCTAACAAACGTCACCGCCCCATTGGAATCGGAGTTCAAGGACTTGCCGATGCGTTTATCTTGATGAGATTTCCTTTTGACAGCCCGGAAGCAAAGAAACTTAACATTCAAATTTTCGAGACCTTGTATTATGGCGCATTGGAAGCGAGTGTGGAGTTGGCAGAAAAAGAAGGAACCTACGAGACTTACGAAGGATCACCTGCCAGCAAAGGGGTTAGGTTTTTTCATTAAATAAATTAGTTTGAGGATGAAAATTAAAATCAAACTAGACATGATAGTAATTTTAATTTGGCTTTTCTTTCGTTTAGATTTTACAATATGACATGTGGAATGTGACTCCAACCAATCTTTGGGACTGGGCTGCGCTTAAGGAAAAGATCGCTAAACACGGACTAAGGAATTCCCTTTTGCTGGCCCCAATGCCAACTGCTTCAACGGCTCAAATTCTTGGAAACAATGAATCGATTGAAGCCTACACCTCAAACATTTACAGTCGAAGAGTTTTGTCTGGAGAATTTCAGGTAAAATACAATTGTATTTCCATTCTACGCTTTATTATCGGTCGTATTTCATTACTAACATTCTGTGTTCCATCGATCCTCAAATCACGAGAGGAAAATGAAGCTGGAATGGTTTGCTCCCTCCAGAACAAAGATGAGTGTTTGATGTGCAGTGCCTAAAAAATATTTTGTGAGTCAGAGTCCATTGTCAGCGGACTCTTGTATTTTTTCTGTACTTAAATTAAATTTTACTTATTTACTGATCCACTTTTTTACTTTTTATGAAAGCCGGCTTGATTGTACTGTATGGTTCGATAAGTAATTATATATCTATTTCCAACTCACTCTGATAAAAAAATGTACCTTAAATTCAGACTTTTTATCTCATCAACTGTATTTACGGATTAACTTTTGTGATTGTGATTGTCGAGTATGTTTGGCAAAACAAAAAACAAATCTTGTAAAAAACGCATATCGATTAATTTTTGCTCCTGCGTGTTTCTTTTTTTTACATTAATCATGCGCCTCTGGATTTTTTAATATTTTAATGTTCATTACAAATTCCATTTTAATCGATATCTCTTTAAATTTTCAACTCATTTCCATCCCCTTCTACATTGTCTTTGCTTCGGGATTTTTCATATTCATAATGAATGATATTATGCTACCGAGAAAAAGGAAACAAAGTTCGATACCTCCACATTTGTCCTTCTTCTTTGGCACGCGTGTGCGCTTTCTGCGAAACGGGTTTGTATATTACATTTCGGTTTTGGTTGTGCTATGGAATGGAAAAGCGGGTTCGTTCCACCAAAACTCTTCCAAGTATTTATTATTGGAGGGCATACTCCTCTTGTTCCCAATAACATAACCGTGTTTATACTTTTATGTTTTTATACAGTTCGTGATCGTGAGTGAAATGTGAAAGCAGCCAGCACTACTCCATTGAGTAACTCAGTTAGGGTTACATGTGATTTGAGTATTTTGAGATTGTGAAACTATAAGAATTTTGATTGGCTCAAAAACAAATTTGAGTATTTTATTTGAGATTGTGAAACTATAAGAATTTTGATTGGCTCAAAAACAATTTTGACTGCTCCACTTTGCCTACTTTTCATAAAATGTTTTCTCGAAAATACTCTTGCGATAAAAGGACTACATTCCACTTTCGATTATGGAAACTCGTTTCTTGATCATTTGAAAATAAAAGGAATTCACATTTCAGTTTGACAAAGCAATAAAAAACCCTATTTAAAGTGGCCAAAAAAATGGCACCAACTCCTCCACGGAACTTTTGGGGTCCCCCAACGTCAACATTGGATTGGTGTGAAGTCAATTATGAAGTCAGTCCGTTTGTGGCTGAATTCTGTAAGTAAAAGTGAAAGTCTAAGAAAGAAAACATAAAAATAATTTAAATCTCCTCATTTTCGATTCATTTAGGGAACACCCTAAGCAATCTCGGCATGATCATTCCATCCGCTTTCGGAATCTATGAAATAGTGCGCCTTGGCCTTGAGAAGAAATTCATTTACACTCATATCTGCTTAATTGGTAAGACTGATTAAGGTTAAAGTACAGTTGGGAAAGTAAACTGATCGGGACCATTCATTTTCAAATTGTAGCCGTTGGTATCGGCTCCTGGCTGTTTCATATGACACTTCTGTATTCCATGCAACTCCTCGACGAGTTACCAATGGTCTTTGGCAATATGGTTTTGATTTATCAACTGGCTGAAATCAGGAAGTCAATTAAGAAACCTGTGAATTCCGCCCTGATATTTGGATGCTGCTCTTATGCTTTCTTCTTCACTGTTTTCTATCTGGCATTCAAAAATCCTCTGATTCACCAGGTATGAAGTCTTTAGTAATTATTTAACTACGATCGCTCATTAGAAAAAAATCTTCAAGTTTACTTTCTCTTTCAGGTTATGTATGGGGCGGGGGTGGTCGTCGTTCTCATTTTTGACCTTCAATTGGTCAACTACAATCAATGTCGCACGTGCACCAGGCTTCTTTCCGCTGGATTCTTCATGTACACATTTGGATTCGGTCTATGGAACATCGACAATCAACTTTGTCCTCAACTAACGTAAGTTATGATTTTCATACCTAATTAATCTACCGACCAATCCTCTATCCTGCTCCCCGAATTTTGAACATCGATAAACCGGAAGTAAACCGAAAGGGCTATCCTATAATCCCCAATGCAAAATATATGTACCATGTTTTAATCATCTTTTTTTGCATGAACAGAGCTTTGAGGACAAAACTGCCAAAATGTCTCGGTCCATTGACCCAACTTCATGCTTGGTGGCACATTTTGGCCGGTTATGCTACTTACATGCATGCACTCTTCGAGTAAGTAAATAATATTTTTAGGAAATGATTTTCGTGCTCATGCTCATGATCATGTTCCGGTGAAGTAACAAGAAAAATGAATTTGTTTACAGGATTCATGCCCGAAGCCATTTCATTAAACCACGAACACAAATCACTTGGAAGTACTTCGGCATATCAGTGGAACCCACGTACCGACACCGCAATGAATAAATAATCAGTGATGTAGGAGACAATAATTGAGTCTATTTCTAGGCTTTCGGAGTGATAATCATTGATCCATGTCATAATAATGCAATAATTTTACTTTTAGGAAAGCTAGTCTAATACTCTAACTGTAACTGTAAATCTATAGTGAAAAAACGAACATTTGCCTCAATCCATATCTTTGATCCAAGCTTATCATCATCATAGCCTTCGTTAAAGACAAAATGAAGTTCCTCATGTCATCAGTTTAAATATGAATTTGTTCGTTCAAGCATGCAATGCACATAAGACATTAACTGTGTCATTGCTCAAGACTTTTAAGTGATGTTTACATAAATATCCAAATGCAATAATTAATTTTTAAGTTAAACTGCCAGTGTTCAAACAAACTCACTCACATGTTTTTTTACGAGAAATAAATCTTTTTTTGTTACGTCATTCAAAGCAAAATATATTTCATTTTGAACTCACGTCACAAAACTTTATTTTGCAAGGATACTCGACAATCGACAAATTAAGTAATTTCAACAAAGATTATCATCAGATTATGATTATGATACAAAGACAGGAAATTGGAATTAAGATTTTCATGACATGGGACATTGCCACGCCATGGCTGATATTAATTACTGAAGTAAGGGGATAGAATTCATATTCAAACTTTATATTTTCGCTGGGAAGGTCCCGTTCTCAATCTGTTCATTCCACTTTTCAACCCAGGCATTGGGACACATGGATTTGAAGACACGGTAGAAGTACTGACATGGCTGGTAATCCTCCCCTCGGAGCTTAATGCAACGATGATAATCCAAGAAACTGACGTAACAGTACTTCGTCTGGTTCGTATTGGGGAAGCGCGGATCGAATGGGGCCGTCTCCAAAACCTTTTAAATCCAAGAAGAAGAATTATGACCCAAAAAATGAAAACAATTCAACCCAATTGGAATGAACGTGCAAAAAAATAATTACCTTTTCAGGACAGAGGTCGTCTAAGTCTACGGAACCTTTGACCGAACCCTTTTTACTCCCTCCTTCCTCTCCTCCCTCTCCCCCTCCATTGGCATTGGTAGTGGTATCCTCGCCTTGATCACTCACACTCATGATGATTTCTTCAGATCAAATCGCGATCAGTCAATTAAAAAGTACAATTTTCAAACGCAGATGATCCTTCAGAATCTGTTCTGATCAGCAGCAATAACAAAACTTTCAATTACTTTTTCCTCGTCCGTCCACCAAAGCGATTTATGAAAATCGAGGAAAGTGGAAGTCAAATTCCACTTTAGTTACTTCAAAGGAAAGTCATGCGCATGAAAAGCGAATTTAGGTTTCTCGGGCGATTACAATTGAAGTCGTATTTTTGAATCTTTTCAAACCCGCCAATCGTTATGACTTTCCCCGTAAAAATGGTACTTACGTCCTCGAAGTTCTTCAACGTCACCTTTTATTGTAAAAATGTTGGGTGGATGTGGTTGTGATTTTTAAGTGTCAACGGATGATTTTATTTAGAAATTTCTTTCTTTTTTTGTGTAAAAACAGTTTTTATTAGAATCCTTCCCACGTAATTATTTTTTTATGATTGTTTGTTTGACAGCGTTTTCATAATATTTTGTCCGTTATATAGAAATTTCTTTCTTTTTTTTGTGTAAAAACAGTTTTTATTAGAATCCTTCCCACGTAATTATTTTTTTATGATTGTTTGTTTGACAGCGTTTTCATAATATTTTGTCCGTTATATTTTTTCAAAAAAAATTCATTATACAATTAATAATTTTTAATAATCTTACTCCAGTAATCATTTACAGTTCTATCTCGTAAATACCTTGACCTATTTAAATGATTAATATGAATAGAGCCATTCAGGTATTGGTCTTCTATTTGCAGAGCATCCAATAAATTTTTTTGGCCTTTTAAAAATTACATACATTTTATTTCAACAAGAAAACGATACATCCTAACTTTAAGACATTTAGATTTTTAGCAGTTTCACATGCAAAAACATTTTCATAAAATGCAATTATTATCAATCAAGTCAGTATTAAAAGTTATCTAATTTATAATTAATTACATTGATTGCACCATTGATTTCCTCAGCCTGTCCCTTTCCCATTTACAATAAAATTCTTAAGGAACCAACTTTTTTAAAATTTCGCTGATTCCATCCTGATAATGAATAACCAGACATGACACCTAAAGTACTTTATTAACTAATTTTAACAATTATTATTTAGCGCCATAATAGTAGTTTTTTGTAGTATCAAAAGTTGACTTAGGACCGTAATATCACGTACGTATAATCGTAGAAAATTAAGGTTTTTTTATACAAAAACATTTAGATTTTCAGCAGTTTCACATGCAAAAACATTTTCATAAAATGCAATTATTATCAATCGAGTCATTATCTTATTTATAATTAATTACATTGATTGCACCATTGATTTCCTCAGCCTGTCCCTTTCCCATTTACAATAAAATTCTTAAGGAACTAACTTTTTTTTTAAAATTTTGCTGATTCCATCCTGATAATGAATAACCAGACATGACACCTAAAGTACTTATTAACTAATTTTAACAATTATTATTTAGCGCCATAATAGTTATAGTTTTTTTGCAGTATCAAAAGTTGACTTAGGACCGTAATATCACGTACGTATAATCGTAGAAAATTAAGGTTTTTTTATACAGAATTTCAACCGGAAATCGCTTTTATTATGGCCATCATTGTTCTTCTCTGCATTCTATTATTGTAGTTGTGTGTGTGGGCTAGGAAAAAGCCGTTAACCGTTAAAAGTTCTCAATATATTTTTACATTTTATTTATTGTACGTATTTTATGCCCTTTCAAGGAAGAGCAAACGATACAAATACATGGAAAAACAAAACCATTAGGGAGAAAGGAAATACCCACACAAACACAAAACATTTTTTCATATCTCCAAAGATTTATGACGCAGTCGTTAATTACTTCGACGAAAAGCCTTAATAAATTTGTTCCATGTGTGCGTGTACTGTACGGAGATTAAAGAAGAGAAAGAACCATGATGCATTCTTTACTTATCTTATCATCATCATCATCAAAAAAATTTATTTATGAGATTCGCTGGAATTTAATGTCTCGATCTCCCCCATTACATGTTGCAATTACTTATGTTAAATAAAGTGGCCATCTAATTAAAAGCTTTTAAAGTTCCGTTATACATTTTTTTGTGATTCTCGCATTATCTTTTAGAAAACTATAAATTAATATTTAGTTTTTAGTGTGTAGTGAACCATGATTCCTCTTTCCGGTAAAAGTTAGGCAATATTTTTAAATAAATTAATTTGGCACAAGAAAGTTATCAGTATCAGCACTCCATGTCCATGTTCATGTCCATGTCGGGACAGGACCAGGGCAGACCAATTTTTATAGAAGTTGTGAAGTTGTAAATTCGAGCATAAATTATTTATTGAGATGATAGTCTAAGTCTCCCCAATTCCTCCTCTCCTAATCCCAGAAGTCAAGTCTGGACGAGAGAAGAAGAAGAAGGGTTTTCTCCACAAAATTGGAAATTGAAGTTGTTTTTCCTCTAACAAGTTCCATTCTCCGTATACTCCCTGGAGTCATCTCTTCTCAGAACTCGAACAACCGAGCCCCTTCCCAAGCTTGCGAAAGTGACAGCCCCAGCCCCACCAACGACCGCTGAAAAAAAGGAACGAACAAATATGCGTTAGCAATAAATTTATTAATCTTTCTTTGTGTGCCATTTCCGTAATTAGCATAAATTAAGAAACTTTTTCGGAGAAACTTGAGCCATAATTCATGTGCAACATCTCTACAACTCCTTACAACACTCACTCGGTGAAGAGGGACATTGTTCGAGAAAAGAAGTATTAATTAATTAAGCGTTTTCGTACTGGCATCGTGTTAAATGGTATCTTACATCTTGGTGGAGGCGGAGGGTCAGGTATGGAAGGACTAGAGAACCCGCTCGAGCTTGACAGCTCCTTGGAAGCCATACGAAACGTAGAATGGGAGCTGGCATGCCCCCCAGTACATTCTCTCAGTTCTTGAACAATGTCATCATCAAATTCATCCCCGACATCGTTATCACTGTACAAAGCTGGAACGCTCATACTTCCTGTTGCACCGCTCCCAATATGTCGCATATCTGAATGACTATGACTCCTGGGACGGCTGAGTGAGCTGGGAAGTGGCATTGGATTCTCTTCATCCTCATGTAAAACATGATCCTTCCCAGGATTTCCACTGTTGTTTGGTGGCGGAACACTGGAAATAAATAAGTATATTTTGAGACGAAATATAATGTTAATTTTTTTCTGCTTCTTTTTTTACATTAAATGTACAGAAAGAAAAAAAGTTTTTTTCAAAACAATTCCCTTCTTTCTCTTTTTCTCCACTGTTCCAAGTCACTTTTCATTAGTGATTACATTAAACTTTTATGATTTATGTGAGCATCTGAGAAAAAAAATAAACCTCCACTGGATTCATTCTGGTTTGGTCTGGTCTGGTACAATCTCTCTGGAGAGAAGTACAGGCAGAAGTTTTACGTACTTTTTTTTACAAACCATATTCCACAAATCGGAGATCTGTTACGTAAAGTACAAAGGAAAATACCTTTGCTTCGATGAGATGAAGACTCACAAAATATATAAGTCGTGTCGTGTTTGTAGTTCGTTCGTGGTGTGTACCTACATACTTTAAGGTAAACATAAATCGGGATGAAAAAAATTATCAGCAGAAAACAAATAAATCCATGGAAGAACAAACTTTCATCTGAAAAGCTTCAAAAAACTCAACTAAACTCGGACTCACAATCATAGTAGCATAGCCAGAGTCAACAACTTTTTGGCTGGAAAAACCATGCCAGGCCAAAGTCTTTGTTTTTCTGGAAATTCGCCAAACCCGAAAAATACGAAAGTAAAGAGAATCTTTTTTTTGTCGAAATTATGCCAGTTCGGATTGTATTTGTGTTCAAAAACAAGGCCATTCAAATAGGTACTACCAATATGATCAAATTAGAATAACCCCAAAAAAATTACGAAAATTGGATCAGATAAATTGTAGTAAACTACCCACTTAAGTATTTAATTTCTTCATTTAGGATTCAACTAGCTCAACAGTAAAAAAAAGTTTTTATGTCAAGTATCCAGTTGCCCCATAAGCCAAGCAGTGTTAGTACAAGTACCCATACTTTTTCCATGTATTATGCATATGCCTCTGGGCCCTGCACCGGAAGTCGGGCAAGAAAATCTTTTAATTTCTCCGTATTTTGGGCTAAAATACACACACACACAGACGCAAACATCGCATTTAATAAAGTACTTACTTACATGAGAAGAAGAAGGAGAGGGGAAAAGCGTTTCAACTTTGTTTCGAATTTAGAAGGGATGTTATCATCTCATCTCATTAAAATAGATGAGAATGGCAAAACACTTCACTTACCCACTTATCTTTTTTTTTTCGACTCAACTACTACTACTTCAAACGCAAACATGTTTCATAATAATGCCTTAGTCTTTAAAACAAGTGTGTATACGCTTCTTCTTTTTCCCTTTGAAATATTTCGCCCACTTTGAATCGAGTCAGATAAAAAAAAAGAATTGGTCGGATGGAACTACAAGACTAGCCTCGTTTGGTCTTTTGGAGGACTAAGTTTCTTTGGATATTACAAAGTTAAAGGGAAATTGGTACAACAAGTGCTTCTTTAACGAACGTCTGAAAAAGCCGGCGCTTTCAAAGTTTCAAACATAAAAAACCAGTTCAGCTATTGAGACGTAGCTGAAAAGTTTGAAATTGAAAAATTAAAAAGTCACTGAATATAAAAATGATGAGCTCTCTAACTCATTGCATGAGAGCGGTAAGTGGTAAATGTGTCGGACTTTTTGTCAATAATATTTCTGGAGTTTCAAAGTGATTCAGCCAAAATCGCTAAACTTTCCGTTAAAGTACTAAACAGATAGACGGACGGACAAATCTATCGAAATCAATAAAAACCTCACAGTTTAAGTCTCCGTAATAAATGCAAAGTTATTTTTGCCCATAAATATTTAAAAAGTATAGCCACAAAGCCATAAAAAAGAAGCGAGCAGATTTGCGATTCAGGGAAATTGGTACAACAAGTGCTTCTTTAACGAACGTCTGAAAAAGCCGGCGCTTTCAAAGTTTCAAACATAAAAAACCAGTTTAGCTATTGAGACGTAGCTGAACAGTGTGAAATTGCAAAAAAATAGAAAGGTTCTGAATACAAAAATTATGAATTCTTTTATTCCTTGCATGAGAGTTGTAAATGTAACAGAATTTTGGTCACTATTTTCGCGAATTTCAAATTAATTAAGCCAAAGCTTTCAGTTTACCAAACGGAAGGACGGACGGACAAATACATCGAAATCAATAAAATCCTCATAGTTTAAGTCTCCGTAATAAATGCAAAGTTATTTTTGCCCATAAATATTTAAAAAGTATAGCCACAAAGCCATAAAAAAGAAGCGAGCAGATTTGCGATTCATTCCCCCGAACTGATGTTGATGCTGATGATGAGGATGATCACAAAATAAAAATCTGGAAGTTTTGTACTTTTAGTGTGAGGTTCATGCATAGTAATTTTTAGTTGTAAGACACAAGCCAAAGACAAGCCATAAACAAATTCCACCATGTACTACTACCACTACAAACCATGTAACTTTGATGAAGCAACGAAAAGTCCTCCTCTTGTTAGAGAAGTCACAGTGAAAGCGTAAGCATATTTATTGTAACGCAAAAGGGTAAAAATTATTTCCAGAGTTTTTCTCTCCGTAAATCTCATAAAATGTGCATGCCATTTTCATCATCAACATCAACATCATCATAAAAAGCTCACTCTCGTCGTTCCCTTAAACTGGAAGTTTTGTACTTTTAGTTTGAGGTTCATGCATAGTAATTTTTAGTTGTAAGACACAAGCCAAAGACAAGCCATAAACAAATTCCAGCATGTACTACTACTACAACCATGTAACTTTGATGAAGCAACGAAAGTCCTCCTCTTTTTTTGGAGAAGTCACAGTGAAAGCTTAAGCATATTTGTTGTAACGCAAAAGGGTAAAAATTATTTCCAGAGTTTTTCTCTCCGTAAATCTCATAAAATGTGCATGCCATTTTCATCATCAACATCAACATCATCATAAAAAGCTCTGGTTCTACTACTCTCGTTCCCTTAAACAAAGATGTGGGCTCATAGCCACATAGCCTTACTTGATGGCTGTAGCCATAAACATCATAAATTTTAAAAGTTGTTGAAATATTCAGCATTCTTTTCACTTCGCCCGCAACTACTTCTTTTTACGTCCATTATCATTTGTCATTCATTAGCCGTGGTCTTAACTTTTTAAAGCTGTAATAATAATAGCTATAAACAAGTTTTCCAATTAAATACATAATACAAAAGTATTTGAAGGGGATAGGAGGAGGAATTAATAATAGAGACTTTTACAAACTGTTAAACTATTTTCCTTAAAAGTCAACCAAACTTGATCTTTCATTTTAATAGGATAAAAGGCTACATGCAAAAAAAGAAGTCAACTCGATGTTATGTTGTATCTGTAAAGACGACATGAAAAGAAATGTGTCAGTAGAAGCTTCGCAATTTCAATTCAAACCAAAGCCAGAGATGACAAGTGATGGGTTTAAAGTGGCAGTTGGGCAATTACCAAAAAATTTATTATGAAGGGAAATTTTACTAATTTTTACTTGACAATTGACAAAGGCAACTTTGGTGAGTTAATTATCAGAATTAATTTTATAGCTCAAAACTCAAAATCCGTGCGAATTGCTAGTTAAAATAGCCCAATCAATTTCTTAACTACTTTCGCCAAAATATGGGTTTTACCCGGATGCACCCACCGAATACCATCTCTACTTCTTTTTCTTGTACAATAAAAAAAATCTTCAAGAGATTCTCAAATCGTACACGTTCATTAAAAATTGAAAGCCATGCTCCCACACAACCGAATCCGCTGTCTTTTTCACACCATTTCGGAATTCTCCACCATCCATCCAGGAAGAAAATTTGTAGTGTAGGGCACGCAATTCTCAATAATAATTCATCTTACGATCTACTCAAACGTTTTTTCGATTACATCCTTTAGGAA
>JAHZMX010002888.1:0-10439 GCA_027743895.1 Seira musarum
TATTTTTGGTGAAAAGGAGTGAGGAAGAAGGTGATGATGAAGACGAATGCAGATCATCTTCTTCTTCGGAGGGAATATGGGCAATGGGCGTGCATACAATCCTGGATCGACAAAGCGTTAAATACACACAGACAAGACTGATTCACTCCAAAAAGAACACACAATTGATTAAGAATAAAGATAGGGAAAAAAGGTGTTGTAATACATCGTTTTAAGAGTTGCATCCTCACTCATTTACATGCAAGAAACTCACGAGATTACGAGACCAAAAAACCAAAACCAAACTAAAGGAAGAAGAAGATGATGATGAGATGAGCTACAAAACTTTTCAAGTTTTCGTGTAAACATGTAATACAATTCTCATTTTATTTTTCCTACATTCACGAATTCCTATTGTTGTAGTTTTTTTCTTATGAAGAAAAACAACGTTACATGCTTCCTTGATTCTAATGGTGTGATTCATTAAATAAAATGGAACAATTTTCATCAGGGAATGCACGGCTCAAAAAAAAACTCAGGAATGGGATGATGATATGCATAAAGCTCGAGTATGAAGTTTTTTCTTACAATATGAACTTCTCTTGAAAATGATGATGATGTTGATGTTGTTATGATTGTTATTACTTTTGTTGTTTCTTCCTCCTTTCCTCATCAGAAAAAAAGCATGATCCATTCTTCACAGCTCTTTAATGTGTTTCACGCGAGAATAAAAGGGAAAATGAAAATGTGAGCCTTTTCAAAAGAAGAATGGAAAAGATGCGGATATTATACTTATTCACCAGATACAACTATTGCATATGCATGTGGTACGGTTAAGTTTGGTTTTAAGACGAAGTAATAAGTGTATCTAATCTAATCTTGAGGTCTTGATCATAATGCAATAAGTAAGTAATATTATGCATTAATAATATCTTGTAGACAAAGTTTTCTTCTTACTTATTTGATATGAATATCATGGAAGATAGGTAAGTAGTAAAAAGGGGAGACGATTATTTGCATCAGACCAGAGACCAGGCTCTCCCCAGCGCAT
Source organism: Seira musarum (assembly GCA_027743895.1). Classification (NCBI taxonomy): domain Eukaryota; kingdom Metazoa; phylum Arthropoda; class Collembola; order Entomobryomorpha; family Entomobryidae; genus Seira; species Seira musarum. Next base: position 1,031 of record JAHZMX010002888.1, read on the forward strand.
AACAATCGATAAGATCTTTTTTTATGGTGGTAATAATGATGAGAAATGAGCTGTTGAAGAATTGCTTTGTCCTTTCATTTTTTATGCAGAAAAGGTAATAGTAATATGCAATATCATCATCATTGTAGATTGTAGCCAAAGCAGTTTCCAAGATTTTAATGAGAATAGGCTTGGGTGAGGGGACATTTTGATTAGGCTTGGCCTGGCCTGGCTTGGCAAGTAATGCAATATCATCATCATTGTAGATTGTAGCCAAAGCAGTTTCCAAGATTTTAATGAGAATAGGCTTGGGTGAGGGGACATTTTGATTAGGCTTGGCCTGCCCTGGCTTGGCAAGTGGCATCGTGTAGCCTTTGTTTTCGGGTACTCAACCCTGAATTTCAAGTGTTTAGCTTAACATTTAAGAAAAACAAAGTTTGTTTAGCGGTTAGTTCTTGAGTCTGGTTTGATTGGTGCATGGAGTGCAGTGCACATGCCAAAATATTTTCTGGATTCTTTCTTCACTATCCATAAATTTCTTGTAGTGGAAATTTAGATAATGATAAGTTCTCCAAAAACTTTTCGAATTCGATACTGATACTATTACTTAGGTATATAATCACCACAAACTACGAACGACTACAACGAAAAACAAGAAATTCCAAAAGTATTAATGAGGTAAAACGAAAAGTCTCAATCCTCAATGTTTCATCCTGTTTGGCTCCACAATGATGCACCTTCAAGCAAGAAAAGAGATGATGATTCCGATCCAATAAAAATTTTGAGATGTAAAACAAACATTGTGTTCTCCCTATTTCTTGAATAAAGGCCAAGGGAAAGTGTAGCTCGTACCATTTTCAGCTTCCCCTTCTCCTTAGCTTCGTCTTGGGTGTGAATGAGATGTCTCTTGATTTTCCCTAGAACATTTATTATTGTCCAGGAAAGATGCTCAGCTTAAAGTTTGCTCGCCCAAAAGTAAAGTTTTTTTACTAGGAAGTAAAGGGTAATCATATGATCACTTACAACCAAGTTTCTTTGGAAAACTCCCGGTGTATGCGTATGCATTGGATGAAGCACAGCGAAAAAAAAAGATGAGATCGTAAAGGCTTCCGTGATGATTGTTCCTTCACTGTTTTTCAACGCTGGTTTGGTTGGTTCTCTTCTTGTAGTAAATTAAAGTTCTTAGTATTCTTCTTCGTCTCCGGTTCGACCAAGTCCATTGAAAGTTCCACCTTGTGAAGCTAATGCTTGTTGGCGTGCACAGATGCTTCCTGTCCTCCACTTTTTTGCATGAAGAAGAGGAGGAGGGATTTTTTTTTTCAGTGAAAGTAAAAGAGTGAAATAAGGAAAATAATAATAATAGTTCGAGCTCATTCCCATTTCCGTAGTGGGCTTGTTTGTTAGGCATACGTTAATGTATGATCGTTTTTTTTGCAACTGACTTGCTTCCTTTGCTTGCTTGACGGCGCGACGGCAGCAACGTAACGTAGCGGCTCGGGAGGAAAAAACTACTTGAGATTTGCTGCATGTATGCTCCCGTTCGAGGATTTTACTCCCACGTCTTCCGATTACGATAAGAATTCTTAAGTGTTCACTCCTCCGTTCAACCTTTTTAAGAAGTTTCATATGGCTTTATAGAGAAGAGTCCTCATACAAAAAACACTAGAAAAATGGATATGTCCGTCACAATTTTTTTTCTATTGCCAAAACGAAAGGCGAGTGAATGTGAATAAAAATGGGAAGCGCTACACACTGCACTGGATAGCCACGATTACGATTTGATCGGACTCGGGACATTGTAGCCAACACAAGCAAAGCTAGTGTAAGAGAGATAGATATATAGACCATATCTTGGAAAAGCATATTTTTTGGACAACATTAAAAAAGTAGGTAAAGGTACAATGTTGTAATAACTCCCATAAACTAGACATTTTCACCAGCGCTTAAGCATGACTTTGCGAACACTTTCTCAGCAAGGGTTCTTTGGGAGCATGAGTAGTGGAGAGAGTGGTGGAAGTAGAACCTCATCATCAGAATACTATTATAAAGGAATCACAAGAGAAAAGAAATTGGAGAACCTTGTGGAATGCAAATGAACTTTTTCCCGTCATTGCATCCCATCACACCCTCCCATGTCCATACGATAGTTTATGTACGCGTTCCCCTACTTTTTGCATTCGCAAAATTATACTAAATCCTCGAGTAATTCAGTTTTCGTTAGTGAGAAAATATTGAGACCTGGCCTGGCTGACTTGGTTTGGTTTGGTTTGGTCGGCTGACGACTGGACTGACCTACTCCCAGTTCAGGAGCTGGTTCAAGCTTGGATACCTATTATGACTGCGTTTGAAATTTATGAAGCATTCCGTAAAAATAATTCTCTCCCACTTCCCTCACTCAACTTTACTTTTTTTGTTTTCGGATCAAGCACAAATCCTTCTTGTAAAAGAGAGCACTAACGCTAACACTTCATTCGAAGGACTCTTTCTTTCACCAAAACCAACTCCACTCCCTATGAACCTGGAGCAGTGGGGGTGGGTGTGGAAATCATCATCGAAAAAGGCGAAAAGAGAGGGATATTATATTCCGTAAAAAGGCTAATCGATTTTTGAAGTCACACTCTCTCAACTCGACTCAAACAAAAAACGTATTTGCCGAAGGAAATGAGAAAGGAAGAGATGCATGCATAGGGTTAAGGTACGAGCGATCGTGCCTACTCTTTTTCGAGAAGGCAAGCAAACACATTCCGAAAATTTATGCTGATTTTCCTACTCGATCTAATGGAAAGAAAGGGGAAATATGTTGAAATTATTTCGAGTTCACCTGTTCCTACCAGAACGAATCTGGATTTAGGATTCGAACCATGCATGCGTCCAATCTATGTATTTTATTCTAACACGTTTGAAGGTGTAGAAAAAAAAGAGAAAGAAAATTATAAATACCTTACACGAGGAAGCTCAAACAACACCTTCAATATTTTTCTTGAAGGAGCCTTTACTTTACCTACCTGGCACATCCATTTTAGGTAATGTAAACACCTTTTTTCGCTTCTTTCGAAAAAAATAAGGAGGTTTTGAGTAAAGTCAAAGTCATACTCATATCGTTTCAGGGTAATGTATGGATATTACGTAAAGAAGGAAATGATATTAAAAACGTTTACATATTTTAACCTCCTACCTACCTGGTCTATAAGGATATGTATTATATGGGTGTAGTGTAGTATCGTTTCATCGAAGTGGGTGGAAAAAAATATCACTTTTAAACAAGGAAACTCCAAGTACAAGGTCCATACATCACTATCGCACCAGCTGAACCCAGAAAAGGAAATGGGCACGGGTATAATAATAACAATAATGTATAGTCAATCCCCCACTTTCTGACTTTGACTCCTTTCCTTCTTACCTCCTAAAGGAATATTCTCAGAAAGAAGAAGTAAATGGAAAAAATCAACCAAAAAAAGAGTTGACTATGGCATGGCACTGCCAACGTCCGTCCATTCCGCCGCCGCCATCATCATGATCACAAGAATAAAAGGTTGTTCTGTCGAAAAAAAAACTCGGTTGACATTTCCCCGCATATAACAATCGCCATCATGAATGGATGCTTTTCATTTTTACGAGAGTCGAGTAATGCGAAATGGTGGTTTGCTTGTGTAATGTGCTTTTCTGTTCTAAAATTAAATTACGAAGGAGGAATAAAGAAAGCTTATTTCCTGGAGCACTTTGCCCCTATTGCACTTTTCCTCGGATGGAATGGTTATGCTATTGCCATTGCATTGTATTGAAAACAGTTGAAATTGATCTTCCTACGTCCTTCCTGTTTTAAAGAAAGAAGTGGGAGAAATCAAGCTGTATAGCTGTACTGTACACTTCACTTTTGCATGTCGTTCATCCGGAACGAAGAATGTTGATGCGGGTCCCTTTTTACTTGCTTCACATTTGCTTAGGGACCTTAATGCTCACAGGACAGGAAATGTATTCATTGCGAAATTGGAACAGGAAAGGAGTACCTTGCACAAGGCAAGAGACATGCATGCATGTGTACATTATTTACATACATGAGCTGAGTTGAGCTCAATCTCGGAAATTCAAAGTCGTTTACGAGACCTTGGATTTTTGTTGAGACATTTTGCATACTATACCTTCTTCTTCAATCTTTAATGAAGTCGTGCAAATAAATTGCCCTACATGTCGGGTTTGGATGGTCTGGGATATGAGAGGAAGTTTGCAAAAAAAAGTAGTTTATTCCAGCTTTCCGGGGATAAAGACAAAGGAGCTGGAGACCTTGGTTCAAAATCATTTGCATTCGAGTGAAAGTACAAACAAAGTTCTTTTTGTTAAAGTTGACTTTTCGATGCAAGATAGGGGCATGAATGTAGGTATTTAATTTGAATTTATCAAACCGGCACAAATTTCCAAATTAAACAATGTTTAACTTTTTCCTTGTTTTCTGAACAATGAGAGAAGGAAATGGAGGTCAATTTAAAGGATGTCGGTCAGAAATAGATGAGGNCGGGTTTGGATGGTCTGGGATATGAGAGGAAGTTTGCAAAAAAAAGTAGTTTATTCCAGCTTTCCGGGGATAAAGACAAAGGAGCTGGAGACCTTGGTTCAAAATCATTTGCATTCGAGTGAAAGTACAAACAAAGTTCTTTTTGTTAAAGTTGACTTTTCGATGCAAGATAGGGGCATGAATGTAGGTATTTAATTTGAATTTATCAAACCGGCACAAATTTCCAAATTAAACAATGTTTAACTTTTTCCTTGTTTTCTGAACAATGAGAGAAGGAAATGGAGGTCAATTTAAAGGATGTCGGTCAGAAATAGATGAGGTTGCTGACGTGGTTCCATTCGTTCATTTAACTTTGACTTCGAATCCGATTTATCAAATATTCAAAAATAGAACATTCCAAGTACTTTTCTTATCCTTGAAATCCTCCTTTTGGCTATGATTTTGATTTTAGGAGGGATTAAATGACGTCAATGAACCAGTGACGACAATTTTATGGAGATTTAAAAATCCAAAAATTGTCAAATTGATCCTTCAGTCACATTACGAAACGAAAGCCAAATAATTTAAATGAGAAACCATTAAAAAGCTTATTCATTGGCATACAACTGGATTTTCCAAAGTTCTTTTACATTTCCACTAAGCTCTGTAAGTCCTTGAAAGTTTTTTTTTCGTGCATGTAAGTACATTTAAATCGAACAAATACAAGGTTTTTATTTTATAAAATCAAGAATTGAACAAAGCCTCACCGCAATTTCATGGATCTGATAATGGGACACGTTGGATCTATAAAAGTTTCATAATAAGCTTGCTACGCATGTTACTTTACGCGTCTCATGTAAGGTCAAGCGAATGAAATTTCTAACTGGAAGCGTAGTGCATGGTCCTTTCCATCCTAACTCCTGTGATTATTATTTCATGGTAGACAAAAAAAGCACGAGTTGTTTGTACATATTTTAAAAGTTGGCTAGGATTCATACGAATACAAACACTTTGTACAACATTTAACGCAGTAAAAACACATGGACATGGGCTTCATCATCATCATCATCGGGGATGTGCTTTTTACAGTTTACACGCATCCAAGAAGAAAGAGAACCGACAATGCAGTGCAGGCTGGTGGCCTATGAATTTATTTACACCACCACAACTCCATAGAGCACAACATAACACCGAGTAAAAAACGCATAAGTTATGTGCGTTCCTTTAAAAAAATCTTTATAATGAGCTGCATTGCATCTCTGAGTACTGCTGGATAGAATAGATAGGGATTTAGTTTTTTGGTGAATTACCCTTCTTCTCTTCTTTTTTCCTTTTGTTTAAAAGAGCGTGCACTCATCGCTTGCAAGTCTCTGGTGCTGCAGAATCTAAAAGCATCCCTGCTCGCTTCTCGCTGGATTGGATGAAGGAGGAAGAATAAAAAAAGAAGTGAGAGTAAAGTGGTGAGAGCTTGAGAGACGATGAAAGATATAAAACGTAAAGAAGGAGGATTTATTGCCGTGAAAAATCTGATATCAGAAAGTACACGGAACACCAAAAAAGCCCTTCTACTTATTCTCCTTCTCCAGGTTTAATAAACGCTTGGGAAGAATCCACATGATGCATATTAGTAGCGTCACTATCACCACTTTGGCTATTTACCACCACCACACAAGAAAATTGTTGTATTGGCTTGCCTTGTCTTGGCTTTTGTTCTTTTTTGAGAAGAAGAAAAAAAGTCGGAAATAATGGCGGTGTTGGGTTGTTATTCCCTTGTTTCTCTCGCTGGATGAATAACATCTTTTGAGAAAACAAGGAACATTACTTGTTTGCATTTTGTTACCACTCGTATAATTTTCCATGAAAAGAAGAAGAATGGACGATCTCAGGATGGATGGGGAGAGAATCTCCGTCTCCAGCGGATCGGACAAACCAACCAGTCAAGTCAGACCAGACCAAGAGTAAGCGGAGGTAAATCAAGTGTGCATAAAAAGTCAAGATATATTTTTTGCATTGCATTGCAGGTGATGTGTTTCTTTTTTGCTTTGATACCAACCACCGCGTCCGCTCTACAGGGATCTGAATGCGGACGCAGATGATAAGTATGATGGTAGAAAATATTATCACAAGGGATTTATTTTGCGGCACAAGTGTGCTGATGAATAAAAGCTTCAAAGTCAATCTTGTTCTGTGAAAAAAAGAGGAAAATACTTCAACAGGATATTTTTTTGCAGGGTTTAGGTTTAAGTAAGCTTGTTTAGATGGATTATAAAAATCCGACCAGGTAGAATAAAAATGTATTATGCCTTGAGAAAGAAAATAAACAAGTGTGTGAGTTGAGATGATGGTAGTGATGTTGATGGTGGTGGTAGGTAAGCGGATCCCCTTTTCCTTTAGGTCTTTCCTAACAAAAAGTCAAGTGCAGGTTTTAAGTGGTTTCTGCCTTTTTCGCGTTTTTCCGTAATAATTATTTTGGTTCATTTGCAAGAAAAAAAATATATTCATACCTTGAAATAAGCAGGTATGTTTTTAACTGCATAAGTGAATAATAATCATTTTTTTCTCTGTGGAGTCATTATTAATGCCTTTGGACGAGCTCGTCTCACCTTACAAAACACCATTATCTCGATCTCTCTGAAAAGGTTTAAAAATGCAAATAATGTAAGTATGTGGCTAATCGTAATAATCATAATGGCTCTGCACAAAACTAAAGTTCAGTCAGGTTGAGTTGAGGAGAGTACCGATTTTTTTTCAGGGTATTGTATCACGCGGGAGTTTCACGTAATAATTGTGTTTGCAGTTTGTAAAAAAACGATTTCTCTACATGATAGGTAGGTACTTATACTCACGAAAAGGGAAAATGGAGAGAGCTGTCAAATCATAAATAAAATGGTTGATTAACTAATAATGGGTTTCCAGTATAAATCATTTCCCCCTGGAGCATATTATTTAATACCACGCATACTTTAGAAAAGGCTTTATGAGGACATGTAATTCTAATGTAGTGTAACTTGAGCTATAGCTTTTTTTACTCACACTCAAAAAGAAAGAGTCGAATAAATATTGCAACAAATTCATGCCATTAAAATTGTCAAGTTTTTTCGTTTTTCACCAAGTATAATCAAGTGGTCTTTGAAATGCATTTTTTTGAACTTGTCATCTGTATGCAAATGTGCTGAAAGGATTTATTGAAGGTCTTTGCACTACCTGACTGACTGAAAGGTGCATTACTTAAGGTGGGAAAAATATGGATCTTGATTGCGTTTCATGGTCAGGGTGAAAATTACAAGGAGTTTAGTAGATTGCAATTGCATGATTCTTTTATTGTTCTGCTAAAAATAGATGATTATGCTTTTGCACTATTGTCACAATAACAATAAAAATCGTAGCGCCAGTGCCTTGCCTTGCCTTACCTTCATTCATTTATTCACATCATATTCAAATTGGACTTGATCATGTTTACAAACTTCACTATTCTTACATCATTCATCATCATCATATCATCCCAGCCAATTACATGGAGCCAGAAAAACGAGTAATATGTACATATTTACAAAAGCAAAGATGTTTTTTGTCATGGGAAGACGAAACATCATTGTTAACTGTGCTTTCCTACGTGCTTCTTTGTATCAAATTGTTTTGCCTGTCCCATTATCATCATCATGATCAACTCGTATTCATTCAGAGGTAGTTCGGTTCGAGTACAATATGGTAATCAAGATTAGTGTTGATTCAACTAGAGAATTGACTATTGTGCAAATGTAGATTTTTTATACAGCAATTTTTTTGATAATTCAAACTTTTAATAAAAAATCATCATCTTCCCAGGTAGTTTGAATTTGAATAGTAAATCTGTATGCAAATCTTAATGATAATGATGGGCTTACTGACAAAGTCAAACCAAGTACGTACGATTACGACGAATTTGTCAAAGAATCTTTTTAGCAAGGCTATTTTGCTTAACGAAATGTAAATAAAATGAAAAATATGAGTAGGACGGAAATTTTTTAAGGAAAATTGTTGCTTTTATTGAATATTAAAATTTTATATGCCAATTATGAGGGCGCCTTTTTGACACAATAACACACAATCCCTGGTGGAAGAATAGACTACCTCAATAAAATTCATTGAAATTTTTAAAGAAAAGAATTGGCGAAATTGGTTTTTGTGGTACATGCCTTCATTTTATTATTCCTTTTTTGAAGAATTCACCCCACCTGCTGATCGCAAACAATTCCTTGACTGGGAAAACATATTGAAATTGAAATGGCGATGACATGACTAACTGTGAAAAAAAGAATTTGCAAAAAAATTGTTTTCATTTCCGCATCACTTTTTGTTTCCGTCACATCTATTTTCATCTTCGTTCGTCCCATCCCCTTCCATCAAACAATTTATTTGACAACGTCGATACGTGAAAATGTCTAAAAATGGGATGTGTGTACACAATTTTTCTGCTTTCATGAGTAAATATGAATTTGAAAATGGTAATTTGTAAAGAACGAACCATACCTTATCATGTACTTATGAAATCAATGAATTTTATGAATTATTATGGGTTTGATGCACCGACCGATTGACCGACCTCTCAAAAGCTGTTTATTTACGATTCTTTTCCCTGTATGATCATCATCATCAACGCCACAAGATATTTATGCGTTTTGCATGTCGCAATCTTTAAAAGTTTGTTCTGTGAATCTATTCAAGATGACCAAAGTAATGTAGTGTGTCTCGTGCAATGCAAGAAGCGTTTGCCAAAATTACTGCGAAAAAATACACATCATTGCAGAATTCTTCATTTTTATGCGGATAATCACATAGTTTCTCTTGAAAAAAATGGGATGTACCGTCATGACCAAAGTAGCATACTTTTCGTCTGATGAAATGACCATACATGAGCGTTTTGCACCTTTCTTTTGCAATGCACTTGCAATAATTTATCGC
>JAHZMX010002889.1:0-13740 GCA_027743895.1 Seira musarum
CTAAAATCGATGATCTTCAAACCTACTTGGATGACCTGTAGCGTCAATTCTGCGTTTAGCTGACAAGGGAGCGGAAAACTGAAAGTTGCAACAATCCGCTCCCTTATTTATAAGGGAGCTGGAACCCGAAAAAGGGAGCTAAAACCTTTTCTTCCGAATTTTATTGCTTAAAACTGAAAAAACCCGTCACCCTTGTATCACTTGCGTTGATCGTTGCCTTAGAGCTATAAAAATAGAAACTCCTATAATATGATGAAATTCGAATTAAATATTAAATTTGCAATCGAAATTCTATTCCTTCTTTATTCCCAGCAGAACGATAAAAAATTATTGATGATCGGACCGTTTATAATTTTTCTTCTTTTGTACGTATATCTACCTCGGTAAATTGAATTCTGTTTTAATATTGAAATTTAAATTCACGATATTAATATACTGTTGGCTTGAAAGCAATAATCAAGCAAAGAATATCAAAACGACTATAGCTGTTTTTAAACTATTGACGATTATTAAAATTTATTGATTAAAACAGACGTCAATTTTCATAATTTCCTTACATTAAGTCAATGTTGAATTCGACGAATAGTAAGGTTTCACATCGTGACTTTGTTGGGTGCGGCTAGCCTCTTTCTTCAAGCAGTTTACCAAAATGGAAAGATTTTCTTCACAAATTTTGTCCTATAACTGCGACAAGGCATTACAGAAGAACTCAATACACACTCCTCATCTTCAGCGGGCAGGACGTCTTCACAATACAGTCTTCAACTCATTATATCCCTTTCCTGGAGAAGTGACGCTCAAAAAATGTATTTCGATTAGGGTTGAATCAATAACCAAGAAAAATTTCCATAAGTATATTCCATTCCTAATTGCGGAGGTTGTTATAACGTTTCTCATTGGATTCGGATCATGCACAATTAATCCCATTCTACATTTCTTTCGCCCTCAAAAATTTATAAGTGCAGTAGGGATAGCGAATTGCATTTTCTTAGGAACATTTTCTCTCCTAGAATGGGGCACCTATCTAACCATTTGGCTGGACTCGGAGGCAATCAATTGTTTAAACCAACTGTTTGCTCTTGAAAGAAAACGTAATCACATAATTAAAGAATCACGCTATCATATTTACCCGTTTCAAATTAATTTGTTGTTTACTCGTAGAATTCAAGCCAGCGCCACCCACTACAGTCGCAAAAGTCTTGGGAATGGGACTGGTACAGTTTCCAATTGTAGGAATAGTTATGGTATTTGGTTTAACTACGGTTAGTGTTCTTGCAGACTTGGATCCATTTTATATTGATTTTGAATTTGTTCTGGAGTCACCATACTACAGATCCCGCTCCACCATATTAATTTCCCTATTCACACGCTACATCCTCGGACTAGTCTGCGTTTTTGAATTTTGTCGATTCTTTTGTCTCGTCGTAACCATATTGACTGTTGTCGGTTTCACCATAATGACGTGGTTAAAAACATTGGTTAACACAAATTCTGCACTATCCGAAAGAATTACTCTACGATTATACATTCAGCTTCGCGTCATTTTAAAGAGGGCAGACTTTCTTGTTCGGAACACAATTTTTCTACTTCTGACTAGTTTGCACGTCGTTATGGTGACCCTTGTCTGGTTTACGCTGAAGTGTGAGCACTTGTTACCGGATTTTGTCTATTACATTTTTATTTTTTTGATCGTATTTATCGCTGCAAATTTGGTTTTTATTGTACCAATGCTGGTTAGCGTCAACGTAATCAGCGAAGATTTTGTGAAAGTGAAAAGAGCACAATTTCATACATTCAGTCGCTACAATGGAAGCCGTTTCTACTACTTAAGCTGGGTATGTCATTATATTAGTTGTTGATGAACATATAGGTATTTACATTTTGATGATATTCTAATTTAAGGCATTTTGGTGAATATCAGGTGGCGCAGAGAATGTTACCCATTAGATACAGGGAATACTTTCTTCTGGGAAGGGGAACCCCGATCCATTATCTTGAAGCTCTCATCATCAACATAACCAACGCAGTACTTTTGGTCAATCCTTAGAACATCTTCATTTTCCCCAGTTGTGTTCTACTTCAGACATTGTTTGTGATGGCTCGGAATTATAAGTAACGTTCATTTAGTTGATTCTTGTATAGTGAAAAAATAAGTTGAATGTCTGATATATTTGTAACTTTTATCATCTAACGATATTTTAAAATTGGTCTAACTTTAAAAATGCTATGGCCGATTTCTATGACCCAGTACTTGTTGATTTCATCATATACCAATATCTATTGCATTTTTTTGTTTGCAATTGTATTTTTTCCTAAGTCAAGGCTGGCTGTTTTTATTTAGTATGTCTATACAACTTTTACAATTGTCAAGGTATACATTACATGCCAGGAATTAAGCAAGACATAGGTAGGTGAAAAGTCATGTTGTTTCTATTTGAAGGTAAAAACACTTTCAAAATAACCCAACTGATTATGTGGCCTTGGTGTTGGGAGCATGTTGCAAAGCCTAATGCATATCTACATAAATAAAAACAAAGGCAATTTCCATATCACATACGTAGATCCTTTACATCTGCAAAACAATGGTCTTTCACGTTGAACGCTTTACCCTGTAATCTATAGATAAAATATGTCGATTGGCTGTGGCTTTACGGCTTCTGTATGAACTCAAATCATTTGCTGCACATGTAAGGAAAGTAATCAATTTCGGTGTCGAATCCTACTACAATGAAGCCAGAAACTATGCTACTTAGAATGAGAGCTGATAAAGAAACCTTATTCCTAGAAGAATATAGCGAATGGTTGTGTTCAAAAATCTAAATACTACGTAATGGCAGAGCAGTTTGTCAAAACAGGAAACCAATTCTGCAATTAAATAGGAAAAAACTTAGATAGTGTTTGCTTCTTTAAAGTAATCGATGTCTCGGCGTTTAAGCAATGGGTACGAATTCATCATTACACCATGCCATGCAGGTGCATTGTCACGCAAATCCAAATAAAATGTTCTCTGTATTGTAACAAAAGAATTTAGCTTTGACATGTTGTCAACATGATGATGATACTCTTTGTGAGCTCTGATAGTCATTCCCTGAGCATTCCGTGGTAACAAAAATTTTTCTTGCAACGAATTCATGAAAATGCTGCGTTCTTAAATGTCTGCAGGAAAAGTAAATACACCATAAATAAATTCTACTTTTTGAGTTCTTCAATTATGGCTAATTCGACGGTTTCATTTTTTATTTGTTTTTCATTAGAATTTTTGTATGGTGGTATTGATTGGAAGTTCTTTCAGCATTGATGAAACCCGTTTTGAATTTTCATTAAAAACCCTATTAACAGAGTAGCTGCGTCACGGTAGTTGTGCACACGTTTCCGCTGCAGAATCACAGCCCAGACAAAAACCAAAACAACAGAAGTTACTGGCCGCAAACAACGTCAAACTATTCCGGTAATTATTTGTATGGCTTGAATATTACAAATGCAATTCGTAAAAACCAAAAAAAGTTTTAGCAACTATTAGCCTTTCGACAACTCTATTTTAGTGCTATGGCGACTATTGTTGCAATTTTACTTGCGTTTCTACCAAAAATAAGCGCATCTTTACTCATAAATTTTGGAACCGCTCTTGACCCATTCAATGTTTGTCAGGTTCATTTGGAATTCCTGCATTTAAAATCCCAGGTAAGATCTCCAACGTAATTTTAAAGTAAATGCTTTTACATTTGGGGAAGTTGTGGTTTTTAATAACTTCCGCATTGATTTAGGGTGTCAAGCATCGTTATTACTACAATGATTTCGCTCCTTTGAGCTTTCCGATAATTGTTTCGGAGTACTGGCGTGAAGTAAAAAATGTAAATAATCATCCTATTACGGTTAAAGAAGATCGGGATTGCTCCAATGTAAATAAATTTTATGAGGATAAGCCCACCATAACGATTTCATCATCATCATGGAAATCTAAGCCCAAGCCAAGGTCAAATCCGTCTCCTCTTGTGAGGCAAACGTGTGGCGTTATTGTTCTCATTGAAGACCCATCAGTGTGCATAAGTTTGTTGCCAGATGATGAAGATACCCCTGGATATCATCGGGTTGTTTCTATGTATTCTCACCAAACATTCGTGATCTACGTGGAACAACGCTTTCACCGCAAAAGATTTACGACTCAGATGTTTTCAATTTCGGATGACTTGGATAATTTGGATAAGTGGTTTAACCATAAAGTATATTCACTAGTATAAATTTCCTGAGCTCTTTCACTACAACTTTTTATCACTGCCCTACTATGACATTATTGTATTCACAGAAATTTCATCACGATGCCCAGCCATTTCCAATCATACTGACGTTTCTGCTAAATATGGATCCAACTCAAAGCGACGATGGAGTACATATAGTAGACAAGATCAAAATCATTGGGTGTCAGGACACAGAAATCATCATATCCAAAATTAGAGCGGAATGCCTTACAGGACATTGGCTTTTCAAACACGCGACTCTTATTTTATGTGCCCGTTATGAAACAGAAAAACTTGGATTGCTTGAAATCGACATAAAGGAACATTCTCCTTTCTATAATCGCCGTGGTATTATGAGGCTGAAAGATACCTCCTGCCTCACTAACCGACCATGGAATTCCAAAGGTTTCAGACTTTTGAGAGATGACAATGATCAAAGTGTGGTGAAGAAAAAGCATGCAACACATTTGCTGAGCCATGTGAGAAAGTTAATGCAAAAAGGTCTGCATGCATTAATGTTTAGAACCCTGTTTCCAAATTCATCATCCTTTTTGGGAAGAAGCATCACCGGAGATAGATTCTTAGATTATATAGTGCATGGAAGTGTTTGTAAGGATATGAATAGCCATGAATTTTGCCCAAAGCTAAAAATTACGTACACACCTGCGGTATCATCATTGTCAACTTTCTCAAACAAAAATCACGAGTTGCATTTCATCACATACTCACCTATTGAAAAAGTTGGGTATTTGTCATTCAAAGGTTATGTTTCCGCTTTCAAGAAAGAAGTTTGGCTTGCCATTTTTGTTTGCATTGGGTTAAGTGTTGTCGCTTCTGACAGCAATTGTAATTTATTTGCATTGAAATTTTACAATTTGATTAGCCTTGTATTTGCCCAATGCTTTAAAACGTATAAGATCCTCCTCGCCCAAAGTACTACTGGACTCGGTAGAAAGAAAGGCTTTTGGTTTGGCTGGCTCATCGGAGGAATATTCCTAACATATTCATATCTTGGCGATAATATTGATAGACTTGTGGCTCCTATTCCTAAATGGAAGCTTGATACATTTGATAATATTTTGAAAGAGAATGTCACCATTTATTCACCCAACCTTGAAGACGATTTCTTTCAAAATTTGGAGGATCCACAATTCGATCCATTTCATGATGGATCAGTGGAATTTGAAACAAAGTTTTTGGATTACTTTGCCAATAACTTTGGTGCGCAGCAATCTTCTCATGAGGTTACCAAATTTTCTTTGCTGTATTTTCATTATAACCACAACAGCTCACAGGATGATCTCAGTAGATATATTAAGCTGGCAACCAAGGAAGAAGTTGCTATGAAACAATTTAATGTTACCAAATTTCAATTCAAGAAACTAAAAGAAGGAAATAGTAATATTATTGTTGATGGATATGGCGAGATTCTGCAAATGAAAATGAGATTACTAAAATATCTGAAGGGCAGCACAAATCAAACTTCGGATGTCGTAGTCAGCAAGAAAAAGTTCGGGAATATTTATGTAGACTTTTCCATTCAAAATCGCCCTATATCTGATACAACATATTTCAGAATGCTACATTCCCTCTTTCAGTCCGGATTAATGGAATTTTGGAGTGGTTGGGAAATACGACAATTAACTCTAAACTCTCTTCAACAAGCTGACACTGTAAAACTGCTTACTTATGAGCCAATCAAGCTACCGAGCAATGTTCGAGTGATATTTTTTATGCACCTTATTCTGTTTGGCACCACCACCTTAGTTTTTATTTGTGAAAATCATGGACAACTAAGGAACTTTTCTCGCCTGCTGCATTATTTCCTGAAGAACAAAATGAGGAATTTCAAATTGCAGTTGTTACACCGTTTCTACAAGATAAGCCGTGTAATTAAATGCGCTTGGTTTGCCTTAGTTACGAAATGCACTGCTTGTACACAAGGACCATATGAAGAAAGAAATACACCAAAAAAGTAAAACATAAATGTAATGGAATTAAAGTCATATAAAAATTAATGCTCGGTTGTATCTTACTTTATTTCATGTATTAACTACAAAACTCATTAGAACGGTTTTGGAACAGTTGGAATTGTATATTATTTAAACAAAGATGAAACATTCTAAATATTCCCTATTGCTGAACTGGTTCTCCAACTCAAGGGCTATCTATGTATATGGGGATTTTTATTGGATTATTTAGTTCTTTGAAATTTCTAGGGGCATTTCGTGAACACTTCCAAAAACTTGTTTTCCAAAGCCCGTCTTTGCTACATATTTTTAATAAAAAAAATTCGGTTTTGGATATAAATATCAAGCTAGATCACACCATACGCTTGATTAAAGATCCTGTGATCATGCGCTACATTTATTTCATCTGTTGGTCCTAAAATGTATGCTTATCGAACAAAAAACCCCAAAAATCCTTCTTTTGCTACGTCGGGGTCAATTTTATGAATTTTCGGAACACTCAGGGGTGCTAGCTTTCTAATTTTTGTTCTAAAACATACCAACAGGTCCACGTTTTGTTTGCATATAGTTTTTTTGGGGGCGTTGATCGTTGCTAAATTTTTTCAATGACGTACAATATAAATTTCCGTCATGTTTCACTCCAAGTTTCTGCGTCCTCCGCGTCAAATATTCGACGGTGTTTTCTGGGCTGTAGATAAAAAATTCTACCCCGAACAGTTACAGTCATGAAGATCAAGGGCTGCTGTTTCTAAAACCATTGGAAGTTGTATGTGAATCGATAAAATTCAATTTATTGAGCTCAACAAAAAATGAACTTTTGTCATAAGGAATGCATTATGTTTTTATTTTGAGAAATAAATCGCAGCCAAGTTCTGCCAAATGCCGTCAGAAATTAAATATTTTTACAGCATTGATCTTAAAACGACTGTCGCTTGGTAAAATGGTGAATTTCCTCTTTTAAATTCTCCAAATATAAATTTTTTGGAGGAATTTACCTCTGGAAATACACTTTTTGGGACTGCTTACTTCCGGATGTCATTTTTCCGACAAATTTCGTTGGTTTTACATAAGAAAAATATCGGGCTGTAGCTGGAGAAATGCTCTTTTTGATAGAATATGTCCTAAATTTCAATTCGTAGTGACGTTAATTTTATTTTGAAAATGAAGTTGTTCCAAAACCGTTCTAATGAGTTTTGTACTTTCCCGCTAAGCTCATAATAGACACTGGTAAAATTCGTTTAATTAACCAGGAATCTTCACCGAATATAAATGGTACAGTCGTTTTGCCAGCGGTAAATTACATTTAGGATTTTTATGTCATGGACTACGAGAGCGATTACGGAAATTGGCTATCATGCAAACAAACTTATTGTAAAGGAAGGCAAAGTGCAATGGCTTTCGATTAGCCCGCTTCCTTTTATCCATGTTCTATATATGCGAGTTCTTCGAGTTATCTAGCCCTGCTCGGGCATACCCTTCGTTTTATCTGCCTAATCTGAACTGAACACTGTTAAATTTACTGAAAGCAAATAACTAAGTCTTACGTTGCTTGATAAAAGTTCTAAACCGCCGTGGGAATCGAACCCACTTCTTGGTGAGCCGTACCAATACTCTCTCCACTAAGCTACGCTACCCAATTGTCAAGCAACAGCTTCTAAACCTCTACTAATTATCAACACTTATGAAAATAATATGAAGAATGCCAAGTATCGAAGAAGGAATAAACTGAAAGTTTGCAGTGTTGGTAAGTTCTGTATCTTTAATTAACTGTATCAATCATAACCCATTTTCTCTCTAAACCCGGATTCTAGACACTGGTTTCATCAAATCTTTGTTGTACATCAATTCTAAACTCCCTGTCGTTATAAGTATTCTTATTCGTTCCTACATAAATCACATCTTTAGTGGTTACTTTGTGTTCAATCAACTTGATCAAAAAACGGTCGCATAATAGCTAAGATAGTATTAACGCCTTCTTATCACACTTACGGATAGTAAAATTGACAATAAACATATTCCAACGTTAAGACCAATTTTTGAGTTATTTATAAATTGATTTTTAGATGAGGAAAAAAATCCAAAAGCATTTTGCGCTAATTTACTCAGAATTTAATCACGGAAAGGGAACTTTTTAACAATCTTGCTTGTTTTTAGTAATATTTTAATTACAATTAAAAAGGTTTATAAATCTTTTCGTCATTTCATTAGAGCTTTAGTTATCGTTTTTTCAAAAAGTTTTAAAATTATTACCATGTCAAACATTTTAGAATTTTTCAACCTACATTCGTGCACCTACCTCTCGTGTTTTCATCGATCTGGAGTAGGGTACCAAAAAGTATAAAATCAAAATTATTTGCGGAACTATAACCATGAATTTATGCTGGTAGGTACGTAAATGTATATGCGTTCTAAAAAAGTCAAAAGTTAATCACAAAAACAAGATTTTAAAAGCAATAAATATTAAACTTTTTGTTGTACAAGCTTTTTTAAATATATTTTTCTAAAAAATTGAACAAATAGAATCGAAGGAAAAATGTGACGTTTGTGGTGGTGGATTTATATACAGAAAGTGCGTAGTTCCGTCCTATTGCTCGAACAACTTGCCAACATGGAAAAACCAAATTCAAAAATTTTGTCCTACGATTTTGAAAAATCTTTACAGAAAAACTCAATACACACTCCTCACCTGCAGCAAGCAGGACGTCTTCAAATCATTATTTTCAACTCATTATATCCCATTCCTGGAGTACTGACGCTTGAAAAATATATTTCGATTAGACTTGAATCGATCACAAAGAAAAATTTCTACAAATATATTCCATTCTTAATTGTAGAAATATTATTTACTTTCGTCGTTGTCTTTGGATCATGCGTATTAATTCCAATAGTGCAATTCTTCCGACCTCAAAAATTTATCAATACGCTTACCATCGCAATTTGTGTTTTCTTGGGAACATGCACTCTCCTGGAATGTGCCATCTATCTGACAATTTGGCTGGATACAGAGGCAGTCAAATGTTTAAACCAGTTGTTTGTCCTGGAAAGAAAACGTATTTGAGCAAACCACGATTATATTTGAATGTTTCTTTTTCTCTTCCACGATTATATTTGATTAAAAATTAATTCATTTTCGTAGAATTCAAGCCCGCACCTCCCACTAAAATAGCCCAATTTTGTGGAATCGGACTTGTCGGATTTCCTGTGACTGGTTTGGTTATCACGTTTGGCTTTACTTTTGTTGGTGTTCTCGCTGATTTGGATCCATTTTACATCGATTTTGAACTTATTCTTGGGTCACCGTATTACAGATCTGCATCAACTATTTTAATTTTACTGGGCATACGATTTCTCCTTACATTCATTTGCGTCTATGAATTTTGTAGATTTTTTGGTTTTGTTGTAATGTCATTGATTGTCATCATCTTCACGGTAATGACATGGGTAAAAACTTTAATGCAACCAAATTCCATGTTTTCAGAAACGACTACTTTAAAGCTCTATAATCAGATTCGAATTATTTTGAAAAGGACGGACTTTCTTATCAGAAATGGCATACTATTATTTCTAACAGCGTTCCATATTATCATGGTAACGCTTGTCTGGTTCTCGTTGAAATGTCCACATTTGTTGCCTACACTGGTGCTCTACATTTTTATAATTTTAATCGTATTTTTTCTAACAGTATTAGTTTGTATTATTCCGATGCTGGTTTATGTTAACGTGATTAGTATGGAGCTTGTCGACAAGAAAAGAGCACGGTTTCATACATACAGTCGCTATAATAGAAACCGCTTCTTCTATTTATGTTGGGTATGTAATTGTGCTTACTTCTAAATCTAAATGACATCTTACTATTTCATTAACTTGAAATTGTTATAATTTTTTCTGAACATTAGGTTGCTCAGAGGATGCTTCCACTCAGATATGGGGAATATTTTCTTCTTCATAGAGAAACGCCAATTCATTATCTTGAAGCACTCATAATCAATATTACGAATGCCGTACTTTTAATCAATCCATAAATTAAAAATATATTTCGTAAAGCTTGTCGTAGTAATTCTGCCATATGCGTGTTACTGTATCTTTTATGAATGTATTAAACATGTTAAATAGACAATATTGTTCTCTAGTATCATGCGCTAGTGTGCACGGGGAATGTAGTCAGGAATAAAAGTGCCAGTGTTAACTTTGGAAATATAGTTTTGGAATTTAGGCTTTATTATCCGATTCGGTTTGGCCAATGGTGAGTTGCTGACCAGGATCAGCTCCGGTCGGGAGCCTGATCAGAACTGATTGATTTACAATTGATCATGATTGAAAGTAAGGCATAAGATTAAGGAACGTAAGACTAACGTTATTTCATGATTTGTAATGAATGCAGGAAGTTACATTAATTACTCTTATGACCTAGACATGTGCATCAACAAAAGGATGTGCATGAGACATTGAAATATTTCATGAGAGCAAGTCTGAAGGAATACCGATCATGACAATAGACACATTTTGGTGTCATACTTTAACGCAAAATTATCCGTAAATGAAAGTGATTAAATGCAAACCTTGTGCCTGTTTTTACTGTTAATTACTGCGTTTCTCATCTTTGAAATGCTTCCACTCAGATATGGGGAATATTTTCTTCTTCATAGAGAAACGCCAATTCATTATCTTGAAGCACTCATAATCAACATTACGAATGCCGTACTTTTAATCAATCCATAAATTAAAAATTTCGTAAAGCTTGTCGTAGTAATTCTGTTATGTGTGTTACTGTATCGTTTTTTAATGTATTAAACATGTTAAAAAGACAATGACAATACTGATCTATTGACACATTTTTTTGTCATAATTTAACGCGAAAATATATGCAAATGAAAGTGATTAAATGCAACCCTTGAATTATAAGCAAAAATATATTAGAAAAATATTATTGCAAACGCAAACATAAAATTTATTGCCTGTTTTTACTGTTAATTACTGCGTTTCTCATCTTTGAAATTAAGTACCCCATGAAATTTTGACAAAGCGTTACAATATTTCGTTGGTTTACATGTTTTTAAATTTCATGCTTTGCTATTTAAATGTTAGGAAGCCCTTACAAGGGCTATTTAGTATGTTAAAACCTGTCGACGCATCATTTTAATAAGAACGACGGTAATGCGTTTTATTAGGTAAAGACAAAATGGTTAAACAGGATATTAGTATGCTTACTCTTAGGAATTTCAAAAATTATTAAATGCCAGAAAAATAATCATTAAAATTGTTAGATCCATCATTATGCTCGATACAATTTTTCAAATAGACGTTGAAAAATAAGAATAATTCGAGAAATAAAATATTCTAAGTCCTGTTGCGAAATTCAAATTTATTAAAACTAAAAAGATTAAAATTACATTTACGACGTTTTAAAGTATATCTTATATGGTTTGCGTAGAATACGATTCCGAAAGGTACAAAAGAAATTATATGCTTTTAGCAAAATTTTGAGCATTAAAAATCATTTATTGATCCGCTCGGCTGTTTCTTAATTTTTTCATAAAAGTCAAACTCAAGATAGGGTTTATATAAAAATTATTATTGCTTAGCTTGTGAGTTTAAATTTTAGTCGTAGGTAAAACTTGCCTTCTTTGCAAATTCGTTCGTATAACCTGGACAAATCTTTAAGAAAAAACTTAATACACAATCCCCACATCCGGCAGGTAGTCCTTAAAATTATCTTTCAACCAATATATCTTATTTCTGGAGAATCGACGCTGGCAAAATGCATTTCGATTAGCGTAGATGCATTAGCTACAAAGAATTTCTACACTACATTTTATGTCTATTTGTAAAGGCTTTCATAGCGTTTTTCATTGGGTTTGGATTCTGCACATATTCGTTTTGGTATATTCGTTTTATATGGAAACATTATTCTTACTGGAATTAATAGGACGTAAATATAACCATTTGGCTGGAATTGGAGACTTTACGGAAATTTTAAGGCAAGAGATACAACAACTTCAACACCCTACCCTTTTGAATCTACTTGCGGATGAAAAACTCGTTCAGCTTCGTCACATTACTTGTATACCAAATCTATTCGATTAAAAATGGCTTAAAAGTTATAATATAAGTGATCAACTTCGGAATGGTATGTAATATACCCGAGGTACTTGATGCCATCTGATTAAAATAGAATTCAATTTTTTTCCACTACTTATTGATTATTCAAATATACTTAATTGGCAACCCATTTATAATAAAAACCAAAGTAAAGGGAAAGACTTAACTGTCGTCGGTCATGGCATGTCTTCAGCTGGCATAAGGCATACGTCGTTCATCAGGCAGCCATCTCATCAAAATGGAAGGACCGTTTTCTAGACCTTACGACCAAGATAAAGCAATGCAGAAAAACTCAATATACACTCCCCACCTTGAGAGGGCAGGACGACTTTATAATATAGTTTACAATTCATTCTATTCCTTCCCAGGAGAAATTTTTTTGGGTAAATGTATTACGCTTAAGGTGGATTCGATAACAAGGAAAAACTTTTGCAAATATATTCCATTCTTATTTGCGGAGATAGTTATAACGTTTTTCGTTGGGTTTGGATCATGTGCACTAATTCCAGTTTTACATATCTTTCGTCCCCAAAAAAAAACATAAATTTATTAAGATTGGCAATATGTATTTTCTTGGGAACTTGCTCAATTCTAGAATGGGGCACATACCTAACCATTTGGCTGGATACTGAAGCAGTAAAATGTTTGAACCAGTTGTTGTCATTGGAAAGAAAACGTATTTATGTCAAAAATTAATTACATATTATTCTTAGATACACATTTAATGTGTCTGACTATGAACCGTATTTTTCCTTAGAATTTAGATCAGCGCCACCCACTACTTTGGCAAACGTTCTTGGACTAGGACTTGTTGGATTTCCCATAACCGGTTTGATAGTCACACTTGGTCTTACTACTGTAAGCGTTCTTGCAGACCTGGATCCATTTTATATTGATTTCGAACTAATTCTGGGATCACCCTATGACCGATCGATATCAACAATCCTGATTTCATTATGTACACGTTTTATACTTGGATTCGTCTGCGTCCATGAATTTTGCAGATTTTTTGGTCTTGTAGTTATCACATTAATTGTTGTTGGCTTCACAATCATGACGTGGTTAAAAGCATTAGCGCATCCAAGTTCCTATTTTTCGGAGAGGACTACTTTACGACTCTATATCCAGCTTAGAGTCATTTTAAAGAGGGCAGACTTTCTTGTTCGGAACTTTATCTTTCTACTACTGACAAATTTCCACATTGTTATGGTGATGCTTGTCTGGTTTACGTTGAAATGTCAACATTTACTGCCGGATTTCGTTTTCTATATATTTAGTTTTTTGATTGCATTTTTCTCCGCAAATTTAGTTTTTATTATACCAATGCTTGTTAGCGTCAATGTAGTCAGTGAAAAGTTTGTGGAAATGAAGAGAGCACGATTTCATTCATTCAATCGCTACAATGGAAACCGTTTTTATTACTCAAGTTGGGTACG
>JAHZMX010002890.1:0-11323 GCA_027743895.1 Seira musarum
TTGAACCGGGGAGCGAATCCAAACTTGACTGCATACGGTAACGTTATCTGGCAATCTGTAAATAATGACAATAATAATTATTGGAATGCTTGATATTTAACGAGTTTTGGTTTGGTATTGAAATTTTAGGCGGATTAAGCCCTTTAATGGCCGTTGCAGTAGCATCATCGAAGGAAAATTCGAATGAGAGTGTTGCTTGCGCAAAGATGCTGATTGAGGCTGGGGCATCCATCGGAAAAGTTCCCATCTTCAATAATCACACATTACTGACTCGGGCAATACGGAACCAGGCCAGTGCATTGGTCAAGTTTTTGCTTGACTTTGGTGCGGATCCAAACGAAAAGGATGGTAAAGGAGAAACGGTAAGCTTGACATTTGTTCATAAGATTTTCTAAAATAAAGTTCGGTAGGGGAGCCAAACAAATAATTTATCTAATTTCAAAATATTTTTAGCCTCTGAATATAGCAATATTGACATTGCAAAAAGATATGGCGAAGATTTTGTTACACTATTCCGCCAATCCGTTTATCAATAATGCTGACAATAAAAGCAGTTTGGATGTGGCTGAAGGAGTGGCTGCCCAAGACAGGGAGGTACGTTAATACATTCCAAACTCATTTTCATTGTACACTTTAATCCGCAAGTCAATTGAAAAAAAACATTAATTACATGATAAATGTATTTGCTTATTGTTTCCAGATAATGAGTCTCGTTTTAGAGTGGAGACTGGATTTTTACGAAGACTTTTACAAAGGAAAGAGAGAAGAATTTTGCGGGATGCTTGATTGCGTCAATTCAAGTAATGTCCCTCGGTAAGCTGTCCAGATTCCATTCTAATTCTTAGTTCTTTATGTAAAACATTTTATGTGGAATTTGAAACTACTTAATTGTAACACCTTGTGATGATTTTTATTCACAGATTTGAATTTCAGAAAGCTGAGGCCACTAAAGAGGAAAACGTATTGGAGGTTGTGAAACCAGTTTTGAAACCAGCACTGCAGACAAACACAAAGGCAGCGACAAAGCTTCAAATTCCTTGTGACACTTATGCCACTCCATCCAAACCTTTCCCCAACAATGTCTTGTCCACTACTGAAGTTAATTCAAGCCGAGCTAATGATATGCTTCAGCAGTTCTTGAAGGAGAACAAAAACGAAGTTCCTCGCGTGGTTCATCGATCGCCAACGAATCTTTGGGTTGGGCCGGAAACAAGGACAACTTCGGAGAGGTCAAGTGCGAGGAGCTTCAGTTCAAGCACACAGACACTTCCAGCGTCACCGGACAATGGTGAATCGACAAGGATGACCAGATATGAACAGGCCAATAACTGGAACGGTATTCTGTATTTTGCTGGCACACTTTTAGTCAGCTTTTCAATGTTTTGCTATCTGAAAAGCATGAATAGACTTAAAAATTAAAAAATATGAAACTCATTTCAATTGTATGAATAGTTTTTCATGATTGTAATTTTGTTTGAACAAATCCGTGTATGAAACGTAGGTTCAAAATGTAACCTAATTACTACAAAAAAGTTAATAATTTATCAAAGTTGATTCTTGATAGCAATCAGTTTATTTCATTATTTAATATCTACTTTTGTATTAGACTTTTAATACACACTTTATGGTGGGGTAACATTTATTTTTAACAAATGATTCAGATTTTGTTTCGAATTTATAATTATAAAATTAACTATTGAGTACTCCAAATTCATTCAAAATTAGTTGAATAAATTCATCCGATGACAACCCATTCAATAAAGTTTCTTCAGCTGTGACGGTTATTGCTATTGAACCTTCATACCCAACACTGGCACAAACACCACCTACAGAAAAAGGTTTCATAGTATGCAATTTGAATTAATTCAATCTTAATTATTGCGATAATACTTACGAATATTGCCCTGAAGAAGTCCCCCATTAAAGAATATTTCCTTGCATCGATGTCCATCCGCTTCAAATAAAATCGAAGGACCTGGGAAACTCGAAAGGAGGAAATTGACTGGATTGTAGCGAACAAACGGTTTGACAATAGAGGTAGGTAAGGCACCAATATACTTGAGTAGATAAAACACTATCAGAGGATCTAAAGACATTTTTGCCACTTCTAAGTTCTTATGAAGATATAATAAACGCTTTCGAGGGCATTCTTCAAAAACAGGAAGTTTCACAAATACAAAAGACCTGTTTTCAAGTGAAAAAAATGAAAAGGGAAAATCAATAAACGGAAATTAGAATAATAAATATATTAGCTTACATGTGGTTATTTAATCCCTCAGGATGTCCAGGTAAGGGTACTGGTACAGCGCAGGTTAAAAAATGAGGGGTTCTAGTTCTGTTTGTTCCAGCTTTCGTAATTGCGTACTTTATAGCAGCAACGAATCCTGCCAGTAAAATGCTTGTTAAGCTAACCTCATACCGAGTTTTCAACTGTTTGAGCAGTTTCTTGTCCACAAGTCGATAACAAAAAGCTGTCAAAGCTTTAGTTGATTTAGATCTTGAGAATGGGAAAACAGTAACTTCACATAAAGACTTTGCCATTAAATAGGATATCCCAAAAAGTGCCTTTACCGACTGAAATCTACTTGGTTCTTTTTGGCAAAGTACGACTTTTGATACATTTTCATCGCTGACATCATCTTTGGATGTAAGTTCCTTACATAAATTCAAAATAGAGACTCCATCAACCAGTGAGTGGTGAATTTTAAGAAGAACTAACGAGCATTTACATTGCGTCTTTTTGATTGGATCACACACATAGTGATAGCCATTTAGCACAATTATTTCCCAGGGGCTTCGTTTTGGGGCAAAAGGAGAATTAATGAGTTGAACTACGAACTCGTTAAAAAGTTTGCCTTTCAATTGAATTCCACTTACGTCGACAATTTTTACGTGGTTAGAAACCTGGAATGCTGTATCGTTCTTCCAGAAATTGAAGAGTAAGCCCTTTTCAAGGAATTTACAAAGTTCACTATACATCATTTTTCCGACAGAGTTTTTCTTATTCAGCCATTTATCCATGATTAGTTTGTGGATGATTTCCTCTGTAAATACATTCTCAAACACGGCACCAAGTACAAGAGTAGCTGTTGGTTTTTTGTACAAATCATCAGTAGCAAACAAATTGCTTAAAGGACTAACAAAGTTTTCTCCGTTACCTTTAAGAAGTTTTTGAGTGATTTTCACCATTGCTCGTACGAAAAAACATGGTAAAATTATCAAAACAATTACTAAAGGAGATATTAGATACAACGTAAAAGTAAGAGCGATTAGTTTTACAAAATTTAATGCTTCCATCTTACAACGATTTTTTAGAAATGTTCCAATGAAAGTGCAAATTATTTTGACTTTGTCTCTTGTATTTCGACAGCGATTTCTTTCCACCAACTAATTGTAAGCACAAGTTCCGGTTTTCAAAGAGGGAATGTGAAACTAATTTCCAGCTCAAAGCCTTATAACTTATGTAACTCTGCATCGCGTGACAGCATTTTAATTGTTATTTTTCTCGTTGTCTTTACTATTGAACACTGCTCCGTTTGAATAACACACGTCGTTAGCATTTAACTTCGTATTTCCTCAGTCTATTTGAGCCATTAGGAAGGATTTCACCAAAAACGCCATTTTTCAACATAATTTACGCAAAGCTTGAACTTAAATTTCTAAACAACAAATATTATGGCTCTGAAAGAACTAAGTCTAACGACTTGGCTTGGTTGGATATTTGGGGTCATACTTCTCAAAAAACCAACAGGTCCGCCCACTCCTCCGTCTTGGTTCTCATACTCCGTTACATTTTTTCTTGTCAGCAATTTCTTCTACGTTTTCCTAAATATTGATGGTTTAATGAATTCAAGTAGATCGTGGAGCTTAAATCAACTAAATTATTTAGGGCAATTTTTAACAGTTGTCAACTTGCAAATAAGCATTTTTTCAGGGTTTTGGATAAAGATGTTTTACTTCTTTAAAAGGAAACAGCTTGCTCTTCTCATGAATGATTTTTATTTCCAAACACAAAAGCTGAAATCAGTCCCGTGGTACGAAAAAGTGTTTGACAAAAATAATCTACATCAACTTGTTGTACTTCTGAGTTCAATCATTTCTACCAGCACTGGACTCTCTTTTAGCATGGGTTCGTTAAGTCAAAATACGTGGTTGGGCAAAATGATAACACCAGTCCCTTTTCAAATAGTCTTTGTAATTACGGCTATAGTACCCTACTGGATTACTGAAAATTCATCTAGCAATATTGGTATTGTTTTTTCGGAAATCATTGGTAAAATATTTGATAAGTTTGTTAGCGACATTAAATCCATGATTTTATCTCGGAAGCTTAATCCCAATATGGATTTGATGACCCAAGACACTTTAACCACTCGGTGTATGATAAATGAAATAAAAGTTAGGTTCGATAAAGTTCAAAGCCTGTTTTGCAGAACTCAACAGATTCTGAGCATTCTCATACTTTCATCTGTATCCGTTGGAACAATCTCCTTTATCACAAGCACTACAAGAGTTGTGATTTTCAAGCAAAATGGAGTAATGCTAGGTTTAGAGATAGCATACATGATTAAGAGTTGGTGCTACATCGGAATGTTTGAAAGCGGTGAGGATGTAAATAAAAAGGTGCGAGCTGGGCAACAGGAAATTTTCCAAGCATTTTTGTCGCTTCCGTCTGATGCTCATGGGAAAATGGAGTTAGAAGAAATTATTGTGGCAATCAAAAACTGGGAATGGAAGCTGACTGCAGGTGGATTCTTCAATGTTTCTAGGAAGGTGGCTGCAGGGGTAAATTGATAAATAAATTGCTTATTGTATTTAAATTAAAGCACAATTTTTTATTGGAATGATGTACAGTGAATTCAGTGACATTTAATTTCTTTGCTCCTCAAGGTGATGTCATTAATTCTCTCGTATGTCGTCATTTTCTTCCAAATGTACGCCGCAATGTTTCCAAAGTCGGTATTGGAATGCAATTAGATTCGTGCATCTCTATTACAATAAGCAGAAATGAAATAAAATTATCCACATTTGCAATATATTGTACCACAGTAAAAAAATAAGAAAAATGCGTTTTTTTTCTTCTAAAAATAATTGATTAAAGAATTTTCTTCATGCAATGTATTATGTCATGCATGTGTTGTTACTGCGAATTAATTGCTCATCGGCTAATAACTGTGTTGATTTTTGTCCTCGGTCAGTTGAAACCTCAGAGCGATCAACTTGACACATAAATTAGTTGGGAAAGGAAGATGGCATTTTTATTTCCACTTGGTGCTTTACATGACTCACGAATCCAAAGAAAAGGATATTTGCGGTTCATTTACAACAACAAAAAAAGCTTGATTATTGGATTCCGATGTGACTCAGAAAAAAGATAATTCATTCCTAATCATGAAATTTCTAGAAAGGCACAATTGCTTCATTTGGCTATGGTAAATTTAATTAATGATGGATTTTAAGGGGATAGTTAAAAAGATTGTAATAGCCGTGCAGTGATTGATGTGACACAACAATGGATTCTATTCAGCGCTGGTTGAGTGTGCTGATTTTAATTTTCATGCTCAAATCGGCAGAAACAATCCAAACACGAACACAGCAAGGTCAAAAGTCTACAGAAACGGCAAGAGTAGACAAAATTGAAAGTCCTAAAGTAATCTGGATTGAGAACGAAAACATATTAACCACATTTAGCAATTACAGCTATAATCGAACCTTTCCGTTAAATTCTAACGAACTAAAATTAAGATGTGAGCCTATCCATCGTAATCAGACCACGCGTTGGCTATGGAAGGTAGGTAAACGTAGTTACCTTAATCTGCTTCACAGGCCTTTATGGATTCAAAACAGTCATCATCTCATGCACTAACCCACAGTATTTAAATTTCTAAAGGTATCGGATGATGTGGGATCTGATCAAAGAATTGTCACCCAAGTTTTTAAAGAACGAACAAAAGAAGGAATAATATCTGAATTGACTGTAAAATTTGTCGATACAGAAGATGTCCGCACCCACACAAACTTTAGCTGTTCCAGAGTAACAACTAAGGGATATCAGCCTAACGAACTTGTGACTTGTATCATTTTAAATGGAAACCTAAAAACGAAAAATACTACTGTTTTTATTAGAGAAGGTACGTAATGTCGGCATATAAAATTATGCGCTAAAACTATAACATGTTTGATATTTTTTTCTAGATGTACCAATGAAAGATTGCCATTTAAATAATAATGGTTACACGACCAAATGTAAAGGAAAATTAATTCTTGATCTTGAGGAGGGACGGGGAACATGTCAAAATAAAAACGACACAATAAAAACAACGCCTTGCAAAGACATTGACAGTTGCAAAGCCTTGATAGAAACCGAGGTAAAACTGTGTGCTACAAACTACGTACGATGTAAACACCGAAAAATTGCGCTTTTATTAATGAACCGAAGCTCGAAATTTTCCAACTATTGGTTTTTGAGCTATTTTTGGTTGAAACCTTACTATTTTTCATGGGACATACGATGTAAATAAAATAATACAAATGAATTGGCAGGGACAAATAAACAGCACGAAACATTGCGGATCCGTCATGTTTTGGAAGGAATATTTGTCAAATAACAAATCACTTACACTTACACAATTTAGACCAGAAACACTCAAAGTTGTATATTGTCAAGAAGATTTTTTCGAATGGACGGCCTCTTTCTTCTCTTACCCCACGTTTAGTTCGACTTCATGGTCAAAGTTCAAATACTGTAAGATTTACAAACACATTTTAACACGATGACAAGTTTATGATTTCAAAGAATTAATCCGGTGGAATGTTGCAATTGCAGACGAAAGCTTTAATGATGCAATGAAAAGCGGAAAAACGATTTTTCTGTTTGCTCTTCGGCCCGATGAATCTTTTATGGCTTCCAACATCAAGTCAATCAATAGCATCGAAGTCCGAACGGAATTCGCCAAAGGAGAAACGGTGGAATTCGTTTGTATAGGTGTACAATACCTTTACATGAAGGGCTTTGAATTTTATTTGGGTGGCAGTGGATGGAGCATCGCATTGAGCAAGCCATACAACATCTCCAAAAATGGGACGACTTACGAGTTGGATTCCGAAAGACACATCACACGAATTAATGTTACATTAGAACCGGATGAACATAATCGATATCCAAATTGGATTTCATGTAAAGGGCCCATTTGGAACTCTCTTGAATGGAAAGAAGAAGTTTTGAAATTTAATTTATCCGGTATAATCAATGCAATAATATTTAATTTACGTCGAATCATTTCATACTAATCGACAGTATTCTATAATGTAAACTTTGGCTGATTGTTAGATCCACAATCTCCGAAAGTTTCACTAACAAAAGTAGCTTCGGATGTTAAAGGCTTTGAAAAACTAAACTGCTCGTATGAAGGATGGCCGCGCCCGGCAATCACTTGGGGAGCTATGAGTGAGCTGGTATGTCACCTCATACTTCATATTATAACTTTTCCAGAAAATAATTGCAAAAAATAATTAATTAGGTTCTATTCGGGAATTTATCCTCACATACAAAAAGTTCCAACTCGGAACGAAGCTGGTACCAAGTGAGATATGTGAAAGACAATGAGTCTTACAAAGTCAATTGCACAGCAAAGAATTTTGTTGGGTACAGAACGAGTGAACCTTTATCAGGTGCGAACATGATCAAGAACGCCAAAAACAAAATCGAAGCCTGTTGTCTTACGCATTTGTTTTTTGAAGGTGGCTGGGGAAAAATTGTCCTCATAATTTTAGGAACTGCGTCCGGAGTAATTGCTTTTTCAGTTATTTTATTTGCATTGTTGTACTGGAAGCATCGGAAAAAACTTGAACAGTACTCGAGACAAGATAGGTTGACTTCCGAAGATATAAATGCATTTTACAGCGGTGGAAGGACTGATGAGGGTATAGACTGCGAAGCGCTACTGCTTCCATATAACTCAGAATACGAAATTTCGAGAAATCAATTTAATCTTGATGGCAAGTCAGCTCGACAACACATTCATTTGACGACTACTGGATGCATAAAAATTATTGACGCAAAAACCACGCATGATATTTTTGTCTACAGGTGCGGTCCTTGGCTCTGGCCAATTTGGCCTGGTTCTCAAGGGAAATATTGGGCCAATTACCGTTGCCGTTAAAACAATAAAGCCCACAGCGGGGGCGATACATTTAAGAGCTTTACTTTCTGAGCTGAAAATCTTGCAGTTTGTAGGCTCGCACAGGAACATCGTAAATTTAATCGGAGCAAACACAGAAAATTTAAAAAAGAGTACGAATTTAGCTAAATATTCGTTGTCACTATATGCTTTTGAACTGACCTAATTGATTTGTATCAATTTAGGGGAAGTATACTTAATAATGGACTTTTGCTCTAATGGAAGTCTCGTAAATCTACTACGACATTGTCGGGAAAATTTTGTTGACTTTTTCGGTTCTTGCACCGGGAAGATCGAGAATGTGTATGAAAAGCAACCGTGAGATATTGATTTAATATTTATAAAATAAAAAATGCAAATAAATAGATCTTAAAACCTCTTGTTGTGATACAGGGGCCCCATTTACCAAAACAGCCGCGACATCACGCTGACCACTGGACATTTAATTCATTTCGCATGCGAAATAGCTTCTGCGATGGATCATTTAGCGTCTAAAAATGTAAGATTAAACTATTGATTTACGCGGCCCTTCACTTTCTACAGATTTTAAATGATTTATTTCAAAGGTAATCCACGGGGATTTGGCTGCTAGAAACGTGTTGATAACGGACGATCTTCATGCTAAAATATGCGACTTTGGCTTAGCGAAGCAGTTGAGGCATTACAGCATTTATGTGCAGAGAATGGAAGTGAGTTGGAGTTTGTCGTGCATTCTATTGTATCTGAAATGAAATGTATATTTTTAAATACTTGTTTTAAATATTAGTGTCCTCTTCCGTTGAGATGGATGGCAATCGAATCTCTGGCTGACATGGAGTTTTCACTAGCGAGTGACAAATGGTCGTATGGTATTGTTTTATATGAAATTTTTTCGCTAGGAGAATTGCCATATCCGGGGGTTCAGTGGGGCTTTGAGTCATACAAATTGCTACAAGAAGGATATCGAATGTCAATGCCAACTTATTCAAATCACTCCATGTAAGTCTGACATAAAATCTGAAGCCTCGTGAATAACAAAATCAAATGAGCTCTATTTATGTATTTCTCTTTTAAATTAAAATAGATACAAGCTAATGCTACAGTGCTGGAGTTCTTCACCACAGGAAAGACCGTCATTTCAGCACATCATAAGACAGTTAAAGAAGGAAGAGGTTGGGTTGATGTGATTACTCATAGGAAGCGCAATATGTTTGCGGTTTCTTCATTACCGCAATATGTTTATGCTTACAACTGTTTAAAAACACGNCGAATGTCAATGCCAACTTATTCAAATCACTCCATGTAAGTCTGACATAAAATCTGAAGCCTCGTGAATAACAAAATCAAATGAGCTCTATTTATGTATTTCTATTTTAAATTAAAATAGATATAAGCTAATGCTACAGTGCTGGAGTTCTTCACCGCAAGAAAGACCGTCATTTCAGCACATCATAAGACAGTTAAAGAAGGAAGAGGTTGGGTTGATGTGATTACTCATAGGAAGCGCAATATGTTTGCGGTTTCTTCATTACACGCAATATGTTTATGCTTACAACTGTTTAAAAACACGATTTGGTAGAAAATTGACAAAATTCCTTTTATGAGATTTACAATTATCATCGAATAAATAAACAAGTTTTTCCTAACTTTTATTGCGTATATAGGAAATGTTAGAGGCTCTCCAATTTTATTTTACATGTTCGTACTTATCTTATAGCCGAAGCAAAACTTGAACACGAGTTTTAGTTGTACATTTTCTCAGATCATTAGATCAGAGCTTCAATTTTGCATTTTGCAAGTCCGAACAAAGCAGACAATCGCACAGTAGTAAGTAGTTTAGTTTACATAAATTTTTTAAACCAGCCAAGCTACCATGTTTGACAGAGAATCTGTATGTGAAGACGCTGACTGGGAAGCCATTGAATTTGAAAATGCAGAACTTTCAGCAGGTAAAGTTGGTTATTATTAAAAACCGTTCCACATTACATTCGTATTTTTGGTAATAATTCATTATTATTGGTTTTAGGCGACTCGATCGTCGCTCGGGGGCAATTTTGGACATCGTATATGGTTGGAAGAATAAGACCAATAAAAGAATTACCGCATGGTGTTGACACCACCATCATGATCAAATCAAGTCCAATAAAAACTGACGCAATGTGCTACAAAGGGCTACTCGCTGAAATGAAGATTTTGCATGACTTAAGCCATGTAAATGTGCTAAAACTTATTGGCTTTTGTGCTGCCGAAGAAGGTAACAACATGAAAAGACGTAAAACCTTATGGCAAATAATGAAAACTCTGTTTTTCAAAATCAAATGTGATTATTAATCAGAAACTGAACTGCAATTGGTATTCCAATACTGTTCCAATGGAAATCTTAAAAAGGTTTTACAGAGGGGAAGGTCTTTCTTTGACAATGGTACCTTCTGCCCAAGGAAGGCCATCACACAGGAAGTTCTGTAAGACTGACTGATAGCGACTACCTATTTATATTAGGTACGCAGCTATTCGCATAACAAAAACACAGCTTTGAAATAATTATCAAAATTGCAGATCACCAGGAAATTGTCTGAACTTTTGTGGTTGGCATCTGCTCAAATGGACGGCAGAAATCGCAAGAGGGATGGAGTATTTAGCGTTTAAAGGCGTACGTTTAAACAAAATTTTATGTTGTTCAAGTCAAACCCATAGAATTAAATGAGAATTAATTAATTAAATTCTATGGGTTTGGTTCAAGTACCATTCACTCAAATTTTTTATCAAAGTTTTATTGAAGTAATTTATTCGGGAAATTATTAAGGTAATTCACGGTGACCTTGCAGCAAGGAATATTTTTATCAATTGTGACTGGACAGCCAAAATTGGAAATTTTGGTATTTCTCAAAGACAAAAGGTTCAGGATTTTTCTAACATTTCTGATCTGGCTAAGGTATGTTTAACTGGGTTTTAAGTTAAAAAAATACTCTGTCACAAATCAAAATATTTTCCAGTTTAATTACGTGTCTAGGAAGTGCTTCCTCTTGCCTGGATGGCACCAGAATCCATTAAGAGCTTACTATTTTCTGAAAAGTTGAGGTGCCGTTCAGGGATGATAATGTCGAGAACGACTTAAGATTTGTTGGAAAATTAGCTCAAGGAATAAGACCACCCAGGGCGGAACA
>JAHZMX010002891.1:0-10701 GCA_027743895.1 Seira musarum
ACTGCATATTTCAGTGATTATTGGTTATTTTTTCACATTGAATTATGTATATCATGTTAGATGAGATTCTAATTTGGCTAAGACTAAGCTGAGGTACTAGTGTGAACCAAAATGTACGTACGATTGTACTTCGATTGAGTGATGCTAATTATTAATTATGCAATTCAATCGGTATTTTATTAGGTTAGTAAAGGGAGAGTTTTTAATCGTTTGTGAATTATTCATTACTAATCTGACTAGAGTTCAATAAGAATTTTTTACCCCGTAGAAAAGAAAATTTTCTATCAAAGACATTCAAAATCATCATAAAAAAACTCGATTGATGTAAGTAAATCATGAACATTCATCTATAGATAGAATCAACATTACATGCTTTTTGCCGGCACAACTCAATCAATTATAAAAACTGCAGATCCAACGATGCAAGCAGTGTGAGTACTTTCGCTTTCTTTGTAATGGCTCCTAGAACCTACATAAGGCATTTTGAATTTTTCAGTAGTTTCTACCAATTTTAAGCCTTGGCAGCAGGACGTTAGAATTGTTTGACATAAATGAAACATTAAAATTTGCATAGTGCATTGACTGACTCGTGACTGAAATAAAATAATTCAAATGAATGAACCTCCTGGCTCGTCTCCGTCTTTCCTGTATATGTAGTTGACATTGACATAATTAAAAAGTTACCGACATTCAGAATTGTTAAAATCTTGTGCAGAGTTTAATTGATAACAAGAACTTGCAACAGTGTTTTAATTTCTTTAGGAAGGAAGGTAGGCAAAGTGTATTACCTACATAAATAAGAATCCCATTCCTGATATAATACACAAAATATTTATATTAAAGTTCCTAATAAAGTTCCATTATTTTATGCATTTATCAGCAAGCAAACTTTTTTTATGTTAGTCCATGTACCATAGTTTTCGTCTTTCGTAATGTTTTGCATCGTTTTCATTGCTGGTCATGAAGGCAATATAGTAGTTATTTGCATTTTAAACATTTATTGAAGATCAAGATTGAAATGTCGAAAGGTAATTACTATTGACTTGCTAACATTTAAATGTTTAAAAGATTTTACGACACTGACAGCTGAAAACATGACGATGCTTTGATTGTTGCAACTTTTCCTGTTACTTATATATTATTTATTTTGTTCCATCTTACTACTGCAGATACCTACGTATTGACTCATTATGTATTTATTCTTGATTTCATGACATGACATGATGACTAAGCATTTATGCCACTTGTCCAAAACTTTGTGCATCCAAAACGCTCCCATTTACTCATACATACTTCAGTCAGTCAAATCTTAGTAATCATGATGAGTATTCCATATTGTTCAAGTTATTAAAATAGGTCAAAGTATGAAATTAAATGTAATATTTATACCCCGTCAAGACTAGTAAATTGACAGGCCATAAGCACAGTGTAGATCAGATAAGGGGAAGTAATGCTGGATTTACATTTTATTGGCGGAGTAAAAGTTTACGTACCATGTCACTGAAATGACTGATAAATTATGATTTTAAAGTGATAAGCGCGATAGTATGTTATAATCCTGTGTGCCGGCCGTCTTGCACGAGTGCGTAAATAATGCCTAAATGACATCTAATGATTTATATCATTAGCTACAGATTTAGCGCTTATATGATACCACATCGAGTCGCGTTGCCCTGCTACTTGCTACTCTCTGCTTTTCTTTAAAATGTGTATCGTCATCGATTCGAAAGCATTAAATTAAATCTCATGAAATATTGCTTTGTTTTTCCTCATAATATGTGTGTGTAGAAGGGACCGTTATTCTTACGCGTCCGTACCCAACGCAAAACGTTCCAAGGCGAAAAATAGGATTCGTGAGAGAAAAGCCTTTTGAACGAAAAGGGCTTTCAAGATGTCTACGTCCGGAGATTTCGGCAATCCTTTAAGGAAGTTCAAGTTGGTATTTTTAGGAGAGCAAAGTGGTAAGTTGTATTAAGATTCAAAATATTGCTTGTTCATTCCAACAATTCGAGCTTCAAAAAGCAGCTTTTTATTTGGATCTTTGCATTTTTCCTAGTCGGCAAAACCTCCTTAATTACAAGATTTATGTATGACAGCTTTGATAACACCTACCAGGTAATACACCTAGAAAACCCATGAAATCTATTGAGTATTGATCCACCGGATTTCTAAAAATACATTTTTAACGAAAATTTTAGGCAACGATAGGAATCGATTTTCTTTCCAAAACCATGTACCTTGAAGATCGAACAGTTCGTCTTCAGCTTTGGGATACAGCAGGTCAGAAATGTTCTGCCGTTATTTTCTCTTCGTAATTCGTAATCAAAGCATAATGCTAAATCACTGTGTTCTGTACAGGCCAGGAGCGTTTTAGGAGCTTAATACCGTCATACATCCGGGATTCCACCGTTGCAGTTGTTGTTTATGACATTACCAGTAAGCAGTTTATTCTGTAAAAGCATATAAATAAATCTTTGAAAGCAACTACACATTTGGTTCATTAATGTACATAGATGCCAATTCATTCCATCAAACCTCCAAGTGGATTGACGATGTAAGAACGGAGAGAGGAAGCGATGTAATTATTATGCTGGTTGGAAATAAAACGGACCTATCAGATAAAAGACAGGTAATAAGATGGTTGCGTTGCATAATTAGTTCATTCATTTGATGATTTGATTTGACCCTGTTGCAAAAATTGACTTAATTGTTTTAAATTGAACAACAAAAAAGGTTTCCACTGAAGAAGGGGAGAGGAAGGCCAAAGAATTGAATGTTATGTTTATTGAAACTAGTGCTAAGGCTGGATACAATGTAAAACAGGTAAATGCATGTCAATTAAAAGGCAACTGACAGTATGTTCATGTTTTCCTTTCGTTCCATTTCCGTTTCATGGACATTGAAATGTCTTTTCATGAGCGTCATGAATAATAATTGATTAATGGACTTGATATTTAATTTTGCTAAATTCATAGCTGTTTCGACGAGTTGCGGCTGCTCTTCCTGGTATGGATTCCTCGGAGAATAAGCCAGCGGAAGATAGTAAGTTTTCATTTTCGTTGTTCTGCTTTTTCATATCGTCCTCGCGCATGGTTTCTTTATTTCTTTTCCATATTTTTCCATCCATCAAAATACCTACACGGTTATCCTTTAGCAAATAATGTTTAAAATGTATTTTCTTCAATTCGTATTTCTTCTTCTTTTTTTTTTTTTTAAATTTTGTTGTTCTACAAATAATCTGTCGTACAATCTTTACTCCTCCTTTCTTGTGTCTTTCCTCTAAACATAAACTCTGCGGGAATTCTTTTTCCGTCTCTTGTGATACGAATCACAGAAGAAAGTTGTTGTATTAAGAAAGTAAGTCCGAAAACTGAAAATATTTATTGTTCTGGTCTCTGGTCTGGTATGCTGACATAAGCAGTGAAAGCAGGAACCTGGAAAATAGTTGTGGCGTGGCATTATTCTTTCATAGTCATTTGATATTGATTCTGTATAATGAAATTTGGGTCTTTTGTTGCATGGATTAATTTTTTATTACTTTAAAAAAATTGACTTCACATTTTTTTTTTAAGTTTGGAGTCTTTTGTTTTTCGGTTGAATATATTTTGGCTTTTTTATTTCTGTTCGTTCAGTGCAAGAGGTGATTTTGAAGGACACGCCAAATGAGAACAAAGCAGAAGGGAGCTGTGCATGCTGAGAAAATAAGATGGCACTTTCGGAGTATTGTTAATCTCTGGACATTTATATCACTACATTAGAGGTTTTTAGTTCGAAGTAACACTAGCTAACTATGGATAGCGTCTAGCATAATTTAGTAGTAATGAGCAACTTTCTCAAATGTTTGTGTGAAGTCGAACGATATCATGGAAAGATTGAACTTGCTTAGATCATGTTTTAGCTTCTTAATTAAACTGTAAAGAAAGCCATAAATGATATGTATACCAAAAAGTCATGAGATTTATTGGTCGATTTTATTGATTTATTGTTATCTACAAACTAATTTTGCATCGTCCTCATGACCGTCACGTCATAAAAATCTGCTGTTGTAGCTTTTAGTGATTTTAAATTTAGTATTCTTTCGCCTACCCAATTGGGTTTTGTTGCTTTCTTGTGTAAAGTATTAAATTAAATACGATATATTTCATACTACATTCGATGAACCAAGGTAGTGTCGTAATAACTTTAATATGACAGAGGAATTAGTGAACATAATATTGATCGAGAATGAAAATTGAGAAGACGAGATACATACTTTAATTATTCTGTACTGTTTGAATTCAGAAAAGGTTGTATATTTACTGTTGAATTTAATTATGTTTTTGGGGGATCGGTTGTGGTCTGTGTTATAAACATGTAGGTTGTATTTAAGCAATATATCAAATCAAGACGTATATAGGTAGTTAGGTCTGCATTAAAAATCCGGTGCTTATCTTAACTCTGACAATAACATTTTATTAGAACCGGAAAAATCGTTTGGAATACGATTAACTATATTTCGTAATATGAACCAAGTTTTAATTCGTCGAATAAAAATGTTCAATTCAACTTGATTCGACGTGAATCAGGGCCAAAATTAGGATAAAACGGATACCTCACCTCACGATTAGAAAAAGATATGTTTAGTTCAAGGGTATAGAATAAGTAAAGGTTGGCCGGATTATGAAAAAAGTTGATTTTTGTGAGGGTTTCAGCTGATCCCTATTCCTAGCCTATGTTAAAGTACTTCAAATGACGTCACTTGCAGTAATTCCTATCCGTACTAAAAATGTAAACAAAAATGTAAACAAAACTTTTTTGAGAAACGAAAACTTTCAACGAATAATCCGGCTAGGCTTGGTTTAGTTGCCAATTTTTTTCCAATAGATTTTTTTTTTTGAATCAGCACTATTCGAATTACAGTTTTTGAACTGAAGTTAAGAGGCCATGTTACCAATTCATTTTTAACCAAGTCGGTTAAGTCGTATTTTGAAACTTGGATATCCTAGTGGGTATAAAATCTGGTAGAATGATAAGTTATTTAATGAAATTTAATTTTTTGTCTTTTTCATTAATATTAATATAAAATAATAAACGAATCTGCTCTATTTAAGCAGCAGTATTGTGTTACGCAAAATGTGCAAATTATAACGTGTTGTTCTTTTATTTTTTGAGCAGCATCTGCATTTTCTTCAATGCTCCTATTTTACATTCTTTTACTGTCTTGTGTGGCTCGTTTTTATTATCGCTGTTACATTTTTTTCGTTTTAATACAATTAAATACCGCCTCAAATTACGACGGATGTATGACTGATGTTTTTTGTATTAATTCCTTTTTCATGCTAGCTGTGGACCTACAAGCTCAAGCACCTCAGCATCCTGATGCCCAAGAGAATGAAAGTGGATGCAGTTGCTAATATTTGCTGATATAGGGCCACAATGTGTCATTCAAGAATGTAATT
Source organism: Seira musarum (assembly GCA_027743895.1). NCBI lineage: Eukaryota > Metazoa > Arthropoda > Collembola > Entomobryomorpha > Entomobryidae > Seira > Seira musarum. Next base: position 5,439 of record JAHZMX010002891.1, read on the forward strand.
GTCGGGCCCTATTATTTCTATTTTTCAAATAAAATCCTACATCCATCTCATCAGTAAAATTTGACCTTTCAAACAAAAACAAACGATGGATTAATAATAAAAATTGATCAAATAGTACCCAGCCCATATTTCTCCTTACAACTTGCTTTCACAAGAGACCGATGGGGATGGCTGCTACAAATCAGAAAGTATAAAATTCGTATCTTAAATTGTAATGCTTATTTGGGGATAAAAAATGAAAGCTGTAGCATTTGGGTTAATATTTTTTTTCGCACTGTGCAGAAATCAAAAGTATTTTAGTATTTCAGTTAGCAGCAAAATTACCACAAATGTACCAGTAAAAAATAATCAGCTTTTAGTTTGCTGCTTCGTTTTTTATTACGAACAATTACCATTTTTGTATATTAAAAGCAATTTATCGAGTCTAGTTTTACCATAAAATGTGATTATTTGATGTGGCGTATTTATAATTTTCTTTGTTTCATTTGAGAATACATTTACTACAATTAGAATTAGTTTGTACACTACTATTTGTCAATAGGTATTTCGTTTTGGTATTTTAAAATCTAAACCAGTTTTATCAGATCAGGTTAGGAGGTGTATTTAGTTTTAACAGTAGCAGCTTTTAATGAAAGAGAAAGTGGCTAATTTTAAAGGACTGGAAAATGCAATTAATTCATTTAAAGTCTGCTTAAAGTACTAACGATACGTTACATTTTTCAAAATTTACATTGTACACGGTCAAACAAATTTGCATGCATTTATACACACGTTTTGATGTAGTTTACAGTTTTTACGCGAAGATAAAATATAATACGATGCCTGCTTCAAAGCAATCTAAACTATATTACTAAAATAATTTGTGAATAATGTTCGGCAAATGATAAACAAATCAAGAATGTGTGGAAAGATGCAGGCAAGCCTTTTCTGGAACTCAACTTGTTACTGTAATTTATGAGTTGATACATTGTTGGATTAAATAAAAGTGTGTAAATTGTTACATAACTCAATATTAGATTAGAAAAACCGATGGAATAACTTAAAATTAGTTTGAGTAGTAGATTACGCTGGACATAAATAGGTCGAGGTTAAAAATTCATTTATATTGAGTATTAAAAATGATAATAAATAAAAATGATTTATTTCATTTCAAAAAACTGCAATAATTGATAAAGCTAAATGAGAAATAAATTAAAATCTGGAGCAAGATATGTTGGTAAACGATATTGTGTTCTTCATCATTAAATGGTTTTCGTTTTGGACATGACTCGTCTTGGATATGACCTCACGGTGTCGATAAGCTGCAATTGTATGATGAAAACTTTAAGTAGTTGTAAATTCATAAATAGAAAGCATTAGAACAAAAGAAGATGTGGATATTACTTACGTGACGTGGTACACGACGTTCACATAACCACAAGATAATTCTTGCGAGACCTAAAACCAAACAGAAGAGTGGACCAACCATGCGCCCGAAATTGAGGTAACGCCTCATTCGTTGGTAATCAGTCAAATCGTCGTCAAAGATTATCCTGGTGTACACGGACTCAGTACGACGGGCGACGTCCCTCCAATTGTACAGTGACGAAATAATTGTATGCGCTTCCCATGGGTCAGTTACGTCGCCTCTTCTACATCGATCGATAACATCCTCCAGTGCCTCAACTAGCGCTAAATAGAGAAATTCTTTTATAATATATTTTAGTTTTATGTATATTGTATCAATATGAACCAACAAGAAATAATAAATGAGAATTACAAGCAACATTTGGTGATGCTAATGTGATTAGTCCAGGCGGAAGTACTTCAGGTATTCCTCCAACGCGCGTGGAAACAACTTTCAAACCGGAAGCCGCTGCTTCTACTATAGCCATACAATAAGCTTCTGTGAGAGAAGTGTTCAGAAAAATATGACCTTGAATAAAAAAGTCGCGAACTAAAGCGTGATCGACTTTCCCAACAAGACGAACTCTATGAACATATCGTTCTTTGAGCTCTTCCAATTGCAATCTCTTTGGACCATCGCCGCCAATCAGGAAGTCCACCTTTTCAAAAATTTAGAAAATGAGATACCAAGCCGAAGACTTAAAAATAATGCTTTTAGAATTCCCTTACATCGTCATATTTTTCTATGATAAATGGTATTATTCCGGACATCAGATCCACCCCTTTCCGATACACCAGACGACTTAAGATAATTATTACAACTGGGTAAATAAAAAATTATCTAGAACAATAAAAGTATAAATACTCCATAAACTCTGCTCAAANTTAAAAATAATGCTTTTAGAATTCCCTTACATCGTCATATTTTTCTATGATAAATGGTATTATTCCGGACATCAGATCCACCCCTTTCCGATACACCAGACGACTTAAGATAATTATTACAACTGGGTAAATAAAAAATCACCTAGAACAATAAAAGTATAAATACTCCATAAACTCTGCTCAAAAAGGTTGAAGCCATACCTCTGTTACTTGGAGGTCCAGTTTCACCGGGCTGAATCGGTTTAAACATTGACATATCAACAGCATTTGGTATGACGGATACATCCTTTCCACTGATTTTTGCTCTCAACACCGTATTGGCTTTTCTATAAAAAGATTATTATCCTAAACATATAGATTTCCAGTATGTAAATATCGATTTATGTTGACAAAAATGAAATTCACCCTGTATGAGATACACATATACTGTGATTGACGTCAGCCAAGGAAATCTCCAAAAATCGATTTGTAATTATAGCACTTGCGTCCGCGAACCCAAACAAGGAGTGGTCAGTAAAAACAGTCTGGTAAATAATAACAATAAATGCAAAAAAACACCATTGCGCTCAATCAACAGAAAAATATTCCAAATGCATACCTTTAGCCCTAAAAGTTTGCCAACGAAAAGTGCATCATGTGCCAAGGAAGAGAAAGCACCGTGACCGTGAACGATTTCAATTTGTTCAAAAAAAAAAAAAAAAAAAAAAAAAAACATCAATGCACTCAATTAAAAGAAGAAAACTGTTTCTTTTAATAGTCTAAATGCATACCTTTAGCCCTAAAAGTTTGCCAACGAAAAGCGCATCATGTGCCAAAGAAGAGAAAGCACCGTGACCGTGAACGATTTCAATTTGTTCTCGTATGAGGATTTCTCGTAATATGGGTATCAAAGTTACCATGTTTGGAAGAATTGCACCATTGTAGAAAACTTGAGCCGGTACATAGTATACCTAAAAGTTTGGGATCAAAATCCAATCATCATCTTTGCCAATAAACTTGCACATTATTTCTGAATAAAATAAAGCTCCATATATAAACTTGTGTATAAATGAAACAATAGCGGTTTACCAAAATAATAAAATTACTAATAAATACAATTAAACATTGAAGCACTTAAAACACAAGCAGCATCAAATTAAATACAAAGTAAAAGTGACATATTTAAAATGATCGATTACCAAATCGTATTCCTGACCATTTTCAGTCTCCTAATTCAAAGCTCGTTAAAGTTTCACGAACCCATAAAATGCCAAAAAAAAGCTAAAAGGGGGATGTAACAAAAAGTGAAAGTACTAAAATACTAAATATCTAGAGCTTGCACTACGTAACGTAGGTATGGAGGCAGGGAGAAAGCGTTACGAAAGACCGGAGACGGAGAAAGGACTTTCGACTTTCCCCGTGTCCTATTTATAATCTGGTTGACATTTCTCTGAACTGGTTTCGCGGGTGAAGAGTAGGGCCAGATGGGGTAAAGGAAGAGAAGCTGAATAGAGAACAAAGGACAAATGATTTATGACAGCTACGCTAGTGATTGTAATGATTTGATGATTATGATTTATGGGCATTGTGATGTAAATTAAATTCAATCAATCGCCGTCTGCTTATTTATCAAGTGCAAAATATGAAAAAAAAAATCATTATTAAATTGTCTAAAAAGTTTTGAAAAGTCTTCTGTGAATATTTTTTATTTCTTTTTGTTTTTGAGGTATATTATGGAGCATAACATAAACTACAGTTACGATTGATATATTACAAGAATTAAATTTTAAAAGCAATCGTTATTTATTGATTTTTACCTGAATACCTATGACCTACCACATTATACAATATGTTCACAAAACGGCCAAGCATTTCTCTTCATTTATTACCCACAAATCACAATGAACCCCCACTATAAACTTATTGCCATAAACATCGATTCATTCTGTACAATAGTTTTCCTTTTTAATTTTTCTTTTTTTGTTAAAACAATGTACCACTGGTTCATAATAAGATGATGATGTAAGCAATTATTTCGTTAAAATAATATAAATAAAAGATTGAAATCACTGTACACTTTTCCATAAATAATATTCATAAACAATAATATTATACAGGTTCTTTCTTAATGCGCTTGTAAAATATAAAATTATAGGTTTAATTTAAAGTCTCCCCTAAAAGAGCATATAATTAACTAGCTTGTTAAAATGCGAGAAAATGATTGGATCTTTAATAAAATAATTCATTTCGTGGTTAAGGATGAGAATAGGAAAACTTTAAAATGATTCTTAATTTCCCAAACGGCTGGCCAAATAATATTAAATTATGTGGGGAACTTTCAAACATGCCTAGAATAGTATTTCTTTAACAATACTTACATTATCTGACTACTACAATATTTCTTTTAAAAAGTATACATTTTATAGGATCGATTGCAGGATGTCATCAAATTACTTTTGCGTTCATAACGTATTCCCTCTATGTACTCATAAAAATAGATTGCATACAATAGAGTTCCCTTCTCTTGAACAAAAACCAAGTCTGCAGACCATTTCAGCATACCAACTTTGTAAATACGTCTTCAGGAAGTAAATCTTAACCGTAATGTTTGCAAGAAAAAACGAAGACAGAATTAAGAGTAATAAACCGCATATATCATTTAGACTACATACGTTAGATTTTAAAAAATAGTTTGGACAGATTTATACGAAGATTTTCTTAATTGATGCATGGAGAACATCGTGAACATAACCCCGATTGGATTAAACTTGTCTCTGACACTGTTATCGCATTCATGCTCAGAAATACAATTATTAATCATCACCATTGATTACAAATTGTGGAGTTTGGAACACAAACACGGCGATTCTTCAGTCGTTATTATCTTTTAGTTATCGATATTTATAAGAGATGTGAGTACAAATCATAATGTTTTTTGAGCTTCATTTCAACAATTTTTATGAATGCATTCTCTGATGTTGTATACTAAAGTACGTTCTTATTGTTTTAAGTC
>JAHZMX010002892.1:0-33270 GCA_027743895.1 Seira musarum
ATTTTTATGTTGTATAAAAATATAGAACGCAAGGGACACTCACCTTTAAAACGTTTTATATTCTGTTTAGGGTAATTCATTATCTAGCTATACATATATTAATCGTTTCGTGGATTTCGATAATAGTGAGATTTTCAACCCAGAAAATAGACTATAGAGGTAAAAAAACGTAGTATTGCACATTATGATAATCATGATGATGTTGAAGACGGCAAAGGACGAAAAACAAAGTCACTTCTCCTACATAGAAGATTGCGAAAAAAACAAATTCTAGCGTAACTCCAAGCTTAATTGTATGTAATAACCTCGTTTGTTAGTTCCTTTTGTTGTTTATTTTGTAGGAACAAAATATAAACTGAATGCATATGTATCTTAAAGTAGTTTGACTGCGAAGAAAGAGAGATGATGAAACTAATGCTGTGAACTAAAAGTTTCTACCGTCGGAGAAAGGAATCATGGAAAGGAAAGTGGCTTTCAAAAAAATCTATGAAGGAAAAGAAAAAAAGATGGAAATAAACACGAGAGAACACGTTATGTACCTTTGTTGTTACTACATACATAAAAGAATATATACCGAATCAGTGTAAATATGATTAAAATGGAGGGAAAAAATTACCTAAATAAATTTTAAAGGCATGTCAGATAATACTGTAAGTACGGATACGTAGCACATTAGGAAAAAGGACAGACGAATGGGAATTGTTTAATTTTTGCACGTCATTTTTGTAATTAAGATGATATAAATGCCTAAGAAGGGAGTAAATTTTTTTATGTAAAATAATATATACCTTATAATGGTCTAGATTTTTTAAAAGAAGTTTATCTTGAAAAACTTCAGATTTTTTTTCTTGTTACACTTGTTATACGCCCTACCTACCTATCTACTTATCAATCGTAATGATAATGTATGTATAAAATAATCATAAGAACTGTTGTAGATTTCTAAGAACTTTTTCGCTAGCTAGTTTAAGGAAAAAATGTTTTTAAACCAGATTGATGTACAATATACTTACTATTACGTAGGATAAGGATTGCATAGAAAATCTTGTTACATAAAATACATTATACGTATTAGGTAATAACAGTAATCAGGAAATTGTTCGTGAAGTACTGAAAACATTTAATTGTGTGTTTGAGCCGTCGTGTGAGTTAAGAAAAAAGAGAGAAAATTCGCTGATTAAAGGAACTGGTACAGTTTACTACTGAATTCAAAAATTTTTTACAGACTTCAAAACGTATGAACTGGAGGAAGAAATGGAGAATATTGGAGGAACGATCAAGGGATAATTTCATTCATAATCTGTCTCTTTCATGGGCGGATAAGGTGAAATTTAAAAAATGATGTGCTTTAATGATGAGAAGGTTATTCATTGATCCTTGACTTTGAATGATTTTTTCAATCAAAAATTGTTTTATGTATTTACCCTGTACAGTCAATATTTTAGTCTGAAAGTTAATGAATCAATAATTCTTCTTTCTTGTCTCTCTTCTAAAAAAAGTCCTCCTTGAAAAAGCCGTACGGGTTTCTTTTGCGAGAAGATGTGCTACACATACAAAGAAATACTATATACATAACAGAAAAAAATCTTCACCTTATCAAATATCTCTCTTTTTGAAAAAACAAAGTTCTTGAGGGTTTTACGTCATTCTTCAGTCGTCGTTTTTTTATTTGTGACATGCAATCACGAATTTTAATCATGATGATAGCTTGCTGTATTATTAGGGATATGTTAATTAACAAAAAAGGTGTATCTCTCCGTGTGTATAAAAAATTTCCGGGATCTAGAAAAAAGAAAGTGATTTTCAATTTATTGAAAAAACATCTGTGTGCTATATTACTGTTTTACTTGACTCTTTATTGTGTAGTTTAACAAGAAGAAATACTGTATAAAACAAAAATAATATCTGAAAAAAATCTACGTTGTCAGTACATATTCGTTTTTGTTGTCTTTTTATTTGATTTCATTTCATTGCATTTTTCTTTTCTTCACATTTACTTACGCATGATATCATTTGAATATTTTCCTTCAATCATTTCATTAATTCATTCATTATGATTTGAACATTCATCATTCTTTGAGTTTAATTCTGTTTTATGCCGTTTCATAATTTGGAAAGCTGTACAGTCATAAAGAAATGGATATTCGTTGAATTCGGGAATAACAATTATAAACAGGTTATATGAATGAAATGTTTGAAAGATTCATTGGTGGATGTGATAAATGGAAGTGGTATTACCTCTAGGCTTTTTTCATAACAAATACATAGACGTATTGAAATTATATAGAAATCCTATTAGGTTTCCTTGCTTATGCAGAAAAAATTTTACCACACACCGAGACAATGTTTTTTAATCTCCGAGATGCTAATAATAGAGGAAGCTGGAACGAAATACCATATTATACGTAATTAATACACCATAATATTTATCACTTGCTTTCATTCATTGAAGAGCATTAATAACTTTATAGAGAGCAGTTTAATAATAAATAAATAGATAATATGCAAATAGATACCCGTCTAATAATTGGCGAAGCATAAATATGTAGATCATATTGTGCCAACTGCTGGAGTAAATTTTTAAAAGGAGAATTAAAACTTTCCTATTTGTTTGGGGTCAATTTGGTTTTTGAAGTTGAAGTCTACCAAAATAAGGATCATGTATGTCAATACTGAGAATGAATATATGCAATCGACAAACGCGTGAGTGTCTTAAAACATTTTTTGTAGTCGGATCAAGACGGTAAGTTTTAAGGAACATTAGGAAATGGGAAATGCCGCACTATTTCACACATTTTACTCTCTGCACTGGACCGAATGTTTTTGAAAGTTTTTAAAATACTACTTATTCAAGTAGAACGTAGTGTCTCATTTTTTGCGCAACAAAAAATAAATTAGGGAAATAGGATGTTCATTTTCAGAAATAGTGCAGATAAAGAAATGGTAGCAAAAATGGATGTAACAATAATGATGCAAATATTCACGAGTAAGACGGCGGCATTATGTCTCTGAAGTGATACGTTAGGTACCTAAAACTTCCTTTGATATCATTGTAATTTTGTCGAGGAAAAATCTTTAAAACCAAAAAAAATGAAAACATGATTTTATTAGAAGTTCATGAATGTAAGGAGAATGACGATGAAATGATGACTGCATGGAAGTATGTTTAAAGTACTACATTTAGTTAAACTTGCATCCTCATCGTATTAAGTTCCATCTTAACTTAAAAGTTAAAAGAACAATTGGTCAGAGTCAAAATATGGATTACTATGATTATTCTTAGACGTAACTTTTTCATTGTTCTAATAAAAAAGGTGACTAAACTTATATTGGGTAAGAATTTAAAACTTAAGGTTCCTTTTTGATGTACGTTACTACAGATAAGTTGATGAATTTATTTAATAAAAACGTAATTGTGACGAAATGATTTTTTAAGGAACTATACTTGATTTTGCATACATAAAATTTCAAATCTCTCATGCTTTCTTGGAATCACAAGAATTTTCCAAGCCAATAATGATTATTACTTTAAGAAGCCTGCAAGATAAGCATATTTATGAATAACTATGAAAAATAATTCAAGCTAAAGCTAACCCTTCTGGTATTCCGTTCATTGTGACATTGTGCAATAATTCCAAACCCGTAGCGCTGCCAAAAGTCTCTCGATCTCTCTTGTGTATCACAATTACAACCATGTTCCCGTTCCACACACATGTGCTCGCTCATATTAAACATTTCCATGTGCCGGAGGAGACCATGCCTGTAGATAAATGAGCCCAAATCATCCAGCCATAGTCACATAGACACATTCTAATATTCGTATGTACCGATAGAAATTTCAAGGACATCCACTCTTCTTCACTTATATTTGAAGTTAAGAACGTGATACAATTAGAAAACACACCAACCTGATCGTATGACTTATCAATTCAAAATATGTACGCATATCATTGCTACTGCTATTAAAATACTTGGAAATTGGAATTGAGGTTTCGGTGCATGGCAAGCCATATTTAGCAAAAGTTAAGAAGAGTGCAAGTTCCTATTAAAGCAGGATAACATCACAAGGACGAACACATTGTGCAGTAATACTAGCAAGTAGATCTGTCCAGTTATCTACGACGATCAACTTTTATTAATACCTTAAGGAAGACAAGGTCAAGCGGCAAATAAACTAGCAAGGTATATTACTGGAGTCAGTGCGTGAACATATCATCTTTTGCTAAACTCGTGGTACAGAATTATTTTGGTACAACGTAGTCTCCTAATTGTATTTCACATTCACATTTAGTTCTGTGTCGGTGGAAATTATTACGCCCATTTTTCTCTTCTCTGAAAGTAACTCGAATTAAAATTTGAAAATGGCCGCAAAAGTTTATCCAGCTCCTGAGGCTGTAGCGACTTCTGCTTTCACTGATCAAAAACCCGGAACGTCTGGTCTCCGAAAGCCGACGAAAGTATACTTGGAGAAGGCAAATTACACAGAAAATTTTATTCAATCAATTATTGCTGCCATTCCCGGAGGTGATGACAGAAAAGGAAAATCACTTGTTGTTGGAGGAGACGGTCGATATTATGTCAGGGAGGCGGTAGACATTATCATCAAAATTGCGGTTGCCAATGGAATCACGCATTTGGTGATTGGTCAACGTGGCATTCTTTCCACCCCAGCGGTTTCAAACTTGATTCGTCAACGCCATCCCAACTGTTTGGGAGGAATTATTCTCACTGCCAGTCACAACCCTGGTGGCCCTGATGGTGATTTCGGAATTAAATTCAATATCCCCAACGGGGGCCCTGCTCCAGACGCAGTGACAAATAAAATCTTTGATATTAGTAAACAACTCACCGAATATAAAATCTGCAAAGACCTCCCTACGATTGATCTGGACAAAATTGGATCAACCGAATTTGAGGTGGGAGCAAAAAATTGCATAAAGAAAATTAAAGTCAATCGGTTCCTTTACAATTCAAATTATGAGTGATTGCAATAATTAATGCTCGTTCATTGATTTTTTTAAAGGTAACTAGCGTAGGTCAAATCAAGATTGAAGTAATTGATTCGGTGGAAGACTATGTGAAAATGGTCAAGGACATCTTTGATTTCCCAATGCTCAAACAATTCTTGAACGAAACACCCATTGTCATCAATGCAATGTGTGGAGGTAAGAGGACCATTGCATATTTTTTTTATATCATGGGGCAAAATGAACAATGCTAATCATTTTGCATATTACAATTACAGTCACTGGACCCTACGTCCGCCGTATTTTCCAGGAGGATCTTTGCAGTGGAAATCCAAAATCAACGTTTTTGGTAATCAAGCGGAAATATTTCGTTTGGATGCAAATTTTTTTTATATCGTCATAAATTTTTTTTCCATATTTCATTATTTTTCTAGGACGGGTTCGGATCACATCCGAGAAAAAGATGGTATATGGGCGTCCCTCGCTTTCCTCACCGTTCTGGCTACTAAGAAAACAGGCGTCAAGGAAATTATGGAGGCGCATTGGAAAGAATTCGGTCGTAACTATTTCCTCCGTTTGGATTACGAAAATGTTGATGGTCCAAAGGCCAATCAAATGATTGCCGACTTGGAAAATAAACTGAAAACGATGGATCACAATGCTCTCAGTGCGGAAATCGCTGATGTTGCCAAGGCAAGTGGGGGAGGAGCAGCCCCTGAGAAGTACAAGATTGCCGTTACTGATAATTTTGAATACACCGATCTTGTCGACGGTTCCGTTGCTAAGGGACAAGGTGTTCGACTTATTTTCGCCGATGGATTTGGAAGAATGGTATGGAGATTAAGTGGAACTGGATCAAGTGGCGCAACTGTTCGTATATATCTTGAAAAGTCTGATGATGTGGATGTAACCGGAAAAGCTTTGGTAAGTCGAATGAAAAATATATTTGTTGCAATTCATTTGACGACGAAGAAATTCGGCTTGATATTTTATAATTTTGTTTTAGGACGCTCTCAAAGACTTTGTGGCCATAAATTTGAAACTGACAAATCTTCATGAGGTATTGGGAGTATCAGGGCCTACTGTAATCACTTAAAATACGAATTGTAAACCGCAGCAACCTCCACCACAGAGACTTTTCGACAATGCAATACCTGATAATAAAGTCGAAACGAAAGTCGCAATACACGGAATATTTTGAACTGAAAAAATATGCTTTGAAACGTAACTATCGAAAGTAAAAATCTAAATAAAAACAATGCTTTAGTCTGCGTATATTTTTAAAACAAAAAAGTATGTGCCAATTGTAAAATAAATTAGGCTGGTTTGTATGTTTAAGGAATAAATCTGTCAAAATACAAGCAAGATAACCTCATCTTCATCTCCTAACTGATTTAAACCAAACAATCAAGAACAACCACATACTGATAAAAGTTAAAGTGGTGAAAAAATCCGTCGTCCGTTCTTCATCTATTTATTGTAAACGAAACTGAATGGCATTCAAAAAAAAGAGAAAGACACTTTCAGGTTATTCTAACAAAAAATAGAAAACCAAAATGACACATGACGGCCGGATTTTTCAAAATTAAAGTACAACATTAAATGCCCGTAAGTTACTCTGATACCTTTGTTACAGAGTGAATTGGAATTTCACATAAACCAACACAAAAGTCATCGTCCCTTTATTCATTAATCTCATTTACAAGTTCATTCCCTTTGATTCCATTTATTGTGCAAACCGTGAAATAAGTAACTAGTCTTACCACGAAGAAAATGTCGAATAGCTGAAAATTGCTATTGAGATCGCTACAAATGCAAATAAAAGATGTCTTACATTGCCCCATTCACATTCTGTAATTCCTTTTTTCAACTTAATTATTTTGAGACTGAACTAACAGCGAGTGTTATCTACAATTTTGGTGGTGGCAGAATAAAAAACAAGAGCATTGAACCATGAAGCCATAGGGAGAGTAGTGAACTAATTTAGCTAAGGATTGGTTTGTAGTTTGTGGTTTAATACTGTATTATTAAGTGCATTTACATCTTTGGAAAATGATCGTCCATAACGTGTCTGCTTGTCCGTCTGAAAGATTTGGTGTTAAGCTGTAGCACACAACTATGATATATTCTCTCTGACTTATCATTTCTTGAACCCCATCTGGAACAGTCCAGTAAGGTTTTCCCATTATCTTAGCCTATTAGTCCAAGAAAGCGAAGTAGGGGAGGAAACGTATGTGCAAAGCATATTTAAAAAAAATGTAGTAGGTAATTACAAACATGTTATATGAAGTAAAGTACGAATGTATTAACACAAATTCCATGATTTCTATGAATTCGTATTGGTTCTGTTCACGTTCTTTTGTGTGAGAGATAAAGCTTAAGATTCAACAATACTTAGCGCACCACCTCACAAAGCAAGCAAGAAAACTCTCTCGTTCAATAGGTTGGTAAACGATAAAATGCGCAGAACAGTCTTACTAACATAACCTAACCGCACACAGTCAAGGAGGTTATGCTAAGCTAACTCAAGCGACGCACTTGGTTATTCGAGCATTTCGCTTTCTCATTTGTCCTAAGCTTGATCACCTCATACATGACCTTGAGAACGAACCAATTCCTGTGAACATCTTTACTTTGTGGGCAGTTATCTCGAGATCTGGTTCACGACTTCAGTCACTACTAGCATCGTGACGCATGCACATCTGTTGTGATATCCAGTGCATCGCATCGATAAGCTACGGGGTAAATCAAGACGACACAAGAAAACAGACTAGTCAACCCCGGTCCGAAGAGCTAATATTTAGTGAAGTCGTAAAGTAGTGCTTGGGATTTATCCTTAACAGGAGCCGGATTCGGTAAGTCTTTTACCAATTAAAGTGTTACCAACAATTAATTGTATTTTACGCTAGCTGTAGGATTTTCTACTCGAATTTCTAAATCACCCTTGCTACACACATTTTTGCACCTCTCTTTTACCTCATTCATGTAGGCATGTTTAATAGCGAGTCATGTACTCATGTATAGATTCATAGTAGTGAACTTCACACATATTTAATTACAAACTGTCAGGAGTCAAAAAGTATCTCAGTATAGGTATAGGTATCACATTTATTGTTTTATGGCTTATATTATACAGATTTTCTGGAGATCTGGTCTAGTTCGTTTTGTGGCAAAGGAGCAAGTATCAGGATGGATGAATCCAGACAGGTATGTGAATAAAACTTTAGCTTTTCAATATTACACCCGCTTGCAAGAGTTTGCAATTAAATCGTTAATTTGCCTTTATGAAGTGGGAACCAGAGCACGCTTTAGTTGACGATATCCTGGATTCCGAACTTGATTGGAATGCGGTAGGATTTTATCAAGATGATACAGATGACAAGGGATTGATTGCAGTTGATCCGTTAACATGTTCCCCAAAAGAAGAATCTCAACTTGCAGACGAACGCATGGAGCATTTTGGCGGTGCAGTTCAGCAAGATCAACAAATTTCAAAGCCCCCAAAGTGTAGACAGCGCAAACAGTCGCTCGGAAGTCACCGTAAACCCGTTAAAAAGGTGCGCGATCTTTTACATCTAAAGGATCCAAATGATCCTAACAATCTTGGCTTAAAGTCCAAAATTGTTAAAGCAATAAAATCGAAAGCATTCCGCGATAATTTTAACAAGAAACATGAACGTGTAAAGAGGGAACGTGACTTTCTGTATGCGAAATGCAAAGAGGCTTTCCCCACTGAAACTGATCAGTGGTTAGCAAATCTTTCAGATGACCAATAAATACCATGATTATGATTTATTTAAGTTAATAATCCCTAAGTTCTTAGTCGTCTTTGGGATGGTTTATTTACACAAATTTTTTACTTTATATGAATTAGTTTATTAGAAATAGATAGGCAATTGTTCCTTGTAAACGATTTTTGAAAATGTCCTTAAGTGTAAACTTTGTATGCATGTATAAATATAATAGAATAACTTAAGATTTGTATATGAATTTTTTATCTAGACGGTCGACCTCTCAATAAAGACTGTACGGTATGTTAGTATAAATGCAGGAGGACACTCACGTCTTTTGCGTTATTTGCACGTGCATCATATTATAGTCATGGATGTTTTTGCTGACCATAAGAGGAATTTTTTCAGAACTGGATTATTTATGCTGCCACGTAATCGTATCATGGAAGCCTTATGACACCATTTTATCTTTTTTACATGTGGTAAAATTTATTTTTGTACAAGGGTAAATTGGTATCATTTTCTCTACTTATCACATTCCTCCAGAATTATATACTTTCACATTGCAGCAAAGATATTAAACTTATTTACTACACAATTGAATGGGTTAGTTACCCAAAAAAATCATCGCAGAAATTTACATTGTACCACCCATCCAAATAAATAAATGCTTTGGAGGATTTCCTGGCTCATAATGTAAATATTCATAATGGTAAGTTAATTCTTAATTTTGAAAGTTTGTTAAATGTAAGAGAAACGTTCTTATCAGGTAAGTTTATTTTCATTCTACGTTACATTGTAAATTAGTTGATCAAAAGAAGGCGTTTTTTGCAAACTGCATTATAAAAAGCGTTCATGAAGTGATTTTTCTTTATTTTTTTTAATTTAAGGATGCAAGAAGGACTAGTAGACCAGTATCCAAGAAATCATCACAGACAACCTTTCGTGACCAACAAACGATGAGTGATTCGATCAGGAAAAAAGGTAATGAGTGCATTTGAGTTTGAATAAAAATGTATGTATGCGTAAAAACTGCAAGCTTTTTTTGTGTAATGAGTTAATTGATTCTTGGATAAATGAATGTATGAAGGATATTCGATTTTATATAAGTAAAGTTTTTTTTTGTACAGCTTTCTGGCACGTGAAGATCTGGAGGAAATACCTGTGATGAAACGAAGATGCAGCATGCACATCTACAAATTCCCTTTCGCATGGAGCTTCTCTGCTTCCACACTACGGAGGAAAATCGCACATCTATTAAAAATATTGAGATGACTAAGGCGGGGGTACTGAAAGGACATGTGAATCAAACTCAAGAAACTCCCTCTCAATCCAGAGTTTGATGTCCACACGTTTTGGGATGAATCAAAGGCCAAAGTCAGAGGAACCACGTAAGTACAAAACGAAAATTTGGATGATTCGAAACTGTCCGGCTAAATTATTTATGAATTTTAAACTTTTTAATCCATTTTCAGTTTGCAAAAGAGGTTATACTTTACCAGAGTTGAGATGGAATTGGGATTCAAAAGAAACTACTATGCCGAATGACAGCGACAGCCATTTCATTTCATCATCGTCGTCGACTGCGATCGTTTTTATGTGTGACTGATCGTGAGTATTAATAAGTAGTTCAATTAAAAGCCTAGCATATTAGTGGAGTGAATCAGAAAATTAATTTGATAATTCATTTAGAAAACAAAGATCAAGATTTATATTAGCATTTAATTCATTTGAAATTCATTTTCCAACGGTTTTACTAAATTTTACAGACCATACTAGGTAATTTAATTTCAAGTTATATTTTCATAAATTATTTATATATGTAGTTTAGCGTGTGTGTAAACATTAAAAATATGTTTTATGTGCAATACGCTCCACTCAACAAAGAAGCACAAAGAAACCACGAAAATCTCAAATTAATTTCTAAATTGTTAAAATTTAACGATATTACGCTGAATTTAAAGTAAGTACATATCGTAAATTCAGTACGTTCATGTATTAATACTAACACCCGCTTGCTTGCTCAGTTGCAAAAATGTGCATTTCATAAAAATTTAAAAAATTTGGAGTACATTTAATTACTTATTCTCTTTTTGCATTATGAAAGCCAACAAATCACATAATAACATTAAACCCGAATAAAAATATGTATAATTTTGAAATGACCATTTACAGTTATCAGTAAAATACACCGTTCTGATTCAGTTCATAAATACTCAAACGTCATATTGCCGCTAGAAATTAACTGCACATTTTCGTAGTTCGATAAATGAGACATTTAATTACTTTTTATGAATAAGATGTATATTATAGTACATGATGCAAACGAGAGGTTGTTATCATAGTCAAACTACCTAGGATAATCGAAATCATCAAGCACCGGAAGGACTTCAAGTGAAATGGATTATATTAATTACGGTTCTGGTAAAAACGACGCTTATGTAATACAACGGCGATTGTTTTGTTTAAAAATCAGGTACACTTCCCCTTCTCAGTTTGCTTCGAACAGATTCAAATCGTTCTTTGGCCCTTTCCACAGATCCTGTGCAGACCACTCCCCATTGAGATTTCAATCCATCTTGCGTCTTCATTTGTTTATTGCTCACAACGGTGGTGGTGGTTGTCGTGGTAGTGGTACTCGAAGACGAATTTCTTTTGGTATATTCCTTCGTGGTAGGAGACGCGAGCGCTGGTGTTGGAGTTGATGGAGCAATATCTTCAGATCCTTCCGAGTCGGGAGACTTGGAAGAACTCAGCAATAATACTGAGGATTTTGGAATGATGATTGGATCTGGAGGAAACACCTTAATTGCTACTGCTGCCGGTTCAGTTCCATCGCCTGATATAATCTTTCCTTCGGAGTTTTGTCCGTTTCCATTGCTGGTGAGTTTTTCAATGTTATTATTATTAATGTTTCCGTTAGAATGTCTGTTAGTCTCCGCGGTATTTTGCTCGTTCCGCTTCTTAGCTTGTTGGCGAGCTTTTGGCACTTCTTTCTCAAATTCCTTGTCACGCTCAGTGGCGATCACGTAAGAACTACAATCGGCGGACACTGGTCTTGCTTTACGGCGGGGTTCCGCTCGCATTTCGACATCAAGTTTATTGTCCACGTTGCTCGTAAGCAAAACTGATGTTGGCCTGGAGTGGCGTAGTGACGACCCTGACGTACTGTTTTTGTTATTGGATGTAGTAGTCGTGTTTCCTGTGATAGTGGAAGTGATCGATTGAGTCAAGTTATTTTCACTCTTTTCCTCTTTTTGAATGGACGCCGATTGCTTCGTTGTAGAGGTAACATTATTTCCTAACGTCACATTGTTTTCTGAGGATTTGGAAGTGGTAGAGGTTCCATTTTTCTGAGAGGAATTCGAGCCAGAGTTTGGGGCGGGTGTCCTCGCTGGAGAAACGGTACTTGATCGGCTGCTACTATTTTTCAGAATAGATTTTTTTGGAACTTTTGCAGAAGATGAAATCGTGTGTTGTTCATAAAGTCTAAAACAGTTGGAAGGAATACTTCCTCTTCGCGACGAAGACGAATTCGGGAACTCGGATGGAGCCCGTGGGTGCTGGTGGTGAGGTGCTGTTTGTTCCACGGGATGTTGTTGCTGCTTGGGCTTTTTTAGAATTCCCTTTAGAGTTGTACCGTCGGGATGTTTCGGAGGTGACATACTTCCTCTTTTAGTAGAACTGGCACTGTGATCTGTTCCGCCTCGATCGTGGTGTCTTTTTTCTGATGCCTTAATTTCGTCCGTAATTTGCTGGGTGGTTTTCGAGTTTCTTCTGCTATTATTCGCACTACCAGGCTCTTGTCCAGTGTCCGTTTTATTTTCAGCCGATAAATTATTACAATTTTTTCCTATGTTGCTTCCGTTTTCGTCAAACTGCTTTCCGTTACTTGTACTAATTCCGTTATTCGAGGTTGCGATTATGCTACTTACTCCACTGGTACTATTGTTGTCAGAACAATCACCTAAAGACATTGGTTGTTCTTCGGAACCATCAACTTCCATAATTGGTTCAAATTTATTTTTGAAATCCAGCTTTTTAGAAACGCGTCCTCCGAAAGTCATAATTAATTCCGCCACAGATTTTTGAGCTTCTTCAATGGTTGGATTAGCGCCCGTTGCTTGCGTTGCATTCATAAATGATATGTTTTCCATGGATTGTGTATTTGCAGATTGTAATGATGCAGGAGCGTTAAATTCGCCGACGAAATTGTTAATAATTGGCGGTGAAGATTCATGATGTCCGTTGTTACGGGACAAGTCAAAATTGGGCATTGGTGGCGTTCCCGGCATTGATACTGAATATGGGAATACTTCATCTTGCTGCTGCCAATCGGATATGTCGAGTTGCTGCTGGGCAGCACCCAAGTTCGTACACGAGGACATCACACTGATGACGGATTCTTGGCTGGTAGCCGATTTCATTGTATTCATGTCAAGACTGGGGAAATTCGCAACACTTGCCCAACGGGTCGAACCGGGGAAAATGTTGATTCTTTCACAACTCTTGGACAGTTGTATCTTTTGCAGAAAAAATACAAAAACTTTTAATTAAATATGTACAAGTTTCATGACACATTTCTCACCGACACCTATCCGTTAAAGTAATTAAAGTAATAAAAAATGTCTAAAGTCATAAATGCCTACGTATACTCACTTTGCTTTCCCATAACTGCTCCCTGCTCTTGCTTAGATTTTTTCTAAGCTTCCATGGACCGCCTGAGGGCTCACCCGTAGCGATTCTCATCTTTTCAATCAACGCTTCTCTCGACTTGGTCTTTCCTCCCATTTTATTCAAATCATAAGCCGATTTGCAAGCACGTAATATTGCTCTGGCTGTGTGTCGCCTGCCTGCCGGACTTGCTGACGCAGTGCTGCAATTAGACATTGCAGACGCTTTCCGAGGTGCTGTGTTAAAAATATGTACATGATTTTTTTCCTTTGAATTCTTATTAAGACACTGAACTCACATCCCAGAACCGTGATTTTGGTAAACATTTTGATAAAAACAGTTTTAAAAATCTTACAGCGTTTCTTAGGGCCGCAGCCACCATATGTGGAAGAAATAATACCCTCCGAAGGCGCAGGTGGTGGAGTCGCTTCTTGCACTGTGGGCGCGGGGGTAGGTACATGATTACTCGCAATGATCGATGGATCCACGTAGGATCTAACCCATTCGTGCAGCTCCATATCTTTGGCTGTTGGCCGTGTTCTGAGATTTTTCATCGACATTAAGATTACGTTAATCATCAAGCAATTACTTTTAAATTCAGAATGAGTTTCATTAAATCACGACCAACATTATTAGTCCCGTAAATTTTTAAAGTGTTAGCCTCGGGCTGGGTGGGTTAGTTGACTGGTAATAATAAACGGAATTGTGAGCTACTTCACGATTAGACGTGTCCATAATCGAATTTTTTGTTGATTTCGTTCGTAATGGGATTTTGGCCGAAGCATTAGTAATTATTATGCCTAAAAAGACTATATAAATGCACTTCATTTAGTTTGATTTAAAAAGCGTAATGCATGCATTTCGTTCGTTATTTATGTAAATTACATTGCATTGTTTTGTCATTCGTCTGAATTAATTCAAGCTGAATTCTTCAATTGTAAAATATTACCTGGCATTCTTAACTGCCAATTTTTCAATGAAATTGATTGCAGCAGGACTAACATCCTCAAAGAGTTCTTCAGGGAAGTCAATCGGTTCATTAATGATATTTCCAAATGTCTCTTGATCTGTATCTCCACCAAATGGACTGAATCCGGTGAGTAACACGTACGTCAAAATTCCAACGCTCCACATATCACAACAAGTTGAAAGCGGTTCATAGAGCAGGATCTCGGGAGCTAGATTTGCAATGCATCAGAAATCATAACTTTGTAAAAAGAGAACGCAATTGACATGTCCCTAATAATAGTCCTTAAAATATTAGGACAGATTAACCATACCAACATAATCAGGCGTTCCCAAAATTTCTCGAATCTCCATTCCGGGCCTAATTACTCGCGAAATCTCAAAATCGCACAGTTTTATGTCACAGGAGGGGAATTCGCCCATGAGAAGCAAATTTTGTGGCTATAAAATTTAACAAAAGTGTGGGTGGCTCATTTTAGTTGTAAGTAAAACATTACTATGAATACGGTCTTAGTTGCATATACAAATTTAATTACAAAATCACAATGCAACATGCCAAATAGGTTTAAAAGCATCCTGAATTTACAAACATGTGAATATTAAAACTTTGCACCATTGATTTGTCTAAATAATTGATTTCAAATGGATTAAAAGTTGGAGTTTTTGTTCAGCGTTTTAATCTTTAGTTTGATATCCATACCTTAATGTCAAGATGAGCAATATGCCTACTGTGCAAGTATTTGAGAGCTTGTAAAAGTTGGTACACATATCTGGATGCATCCTTTTCGAGGAGTACTAAATCAGCATCAATGACTGACTGAAGGTCACCACCCGGGGCACTAAATTAAAACAAAAAAAGTTCTACTACAGCCATGCGTAAACAAAAACACATTTACCAATACCATTCACTTCTTTTCTCTCACAAAAAAAAATAATTTATTGGCAGCTACATGATATTATGGAATCCATAATATGGATTCATGGGAGTAATATTCTGCGCTAATTTAGGCGAATCTATTGCGTAAACAATGATTGGACATCATTCATTACGACAATGGCTTGTAGTATATCCATAGCAAAGCAAGCGAGTTTGCAAATAAGCTTCATATTACATTACTAAAGTTGAATGTCAGGTCAAGTCTTTTTTTGTCTGAAAAGTCAGAGTGATTTCTTTCTTGCACATTCTTGTTTTATTTTGACTTGTCATTTCGTCAAATCGTTCATGGGTAACTTCCTTTGCGGAAATGTTGAGGAAGTACTTTTCCAATAAGTAAATGAATAAGACATGATGAGCTTGATTGACAAAAGCTTGAACAAAAAAATAAAAGCAGCATGAGTAGTAAATAGTGAACGCGTGAATTAGCTTCTTAAAAACGCGTTTGGCGGTTGGCACTTGAACAAGAGCAATCACATATTTACTCGTTAAAATTGAATAAAAAAGCATTTAAGTACATATATACATTAAATGTAATCCTTACAACTCCATGATGGTAACAATAAAGTCGTCCAAAATGAAAGCATCCTTGAAGCTGATGATGTATGGATTCTTGAGCTGACAGAGAAGTGCAATCTCATGAAGGCTCTCAACACAATCTTCATTCTGAGAATGACCAGGTCTCTTCCTGGGACTGAATTTGGCTGCATAATAGGTCTGCGAGGCTTTTTGAGAGCTGCTTGGCCGGAGGCTTTTACAACGCCGCACTTGAGCGTAAAGACCCCTACACAAATCAAACTTTTTATGGATTTCGTCTGCTACATTATTTTCTAAGAAAATGCTGAAAATTTTATCATCATAACTTTGTGTACAAAATGACTCACGTTGCAAAAGGAGCTCCTTTATCTACGCGATATAACTCATTTAA
Source organism: Seira musarum (assembly GCA_027743895.1). Taxonomy (NCBI): domain Eukaryota; kingdom Metazoa; phylum Arthropoda; class Collembola; order Entomobryomorpha; family Entomobryidae; genus Seira; species Seira musarum. Next base: position 16,201 of record JAHZMX010002892.1, read on the forward strand.
ATCACATTTATTAATTATCAAACTTTGATTAAACTTGAGAATGCCTCGTGAGTCACACGGAGCTGTGTCTAACGATGAAATCCCCTCAGGGTCACCACTACCACTGCTGATCACCATTTTTGCATTTTATGCTTTTATCCTGGGATCTGTAATTATAAATTTTTCACAGTCACAATCGATGGAAAAAAACTAAAGAATGGCAGTTTATTATGTTGTTATCAACGGGATTTTTAAAATATTGCCGATTTTTAAGATTGAAAATTGTGCTTATCAGTGAAATATTTTGTTTGCTGACAGTAAATGGTGTGGAGAAAGTCACTTGTCGAATCATTCTACATATAAATACGAGTTTGGGGCAATTTGAGAATACCTTATTTTTGTGATTGCAATGAGTTTCAACATTTTCAACATGTTTTTACAATGGGAATGAAGAGATACATTGAAGCTTTTAAAATCATAAGACGCAAATGGTAAACTGATCCCTCAAGGACAAACCAAATGTAATGTAACATGAGATAAACAAGATTAGGTAAAGTCGTTCCGTCAATTAGATAGTAGATACAAAGGAACCACACTATAAATTAAATCAGGGCTATTAAATGCTCTACTAAATGTTAAATTTCCAGACCTAGTGTCTAGACTGTTGAGTGAGTTTTAAGATCTTTCTGACTTTCAAATTCTCTAAAATTTTTCCACTGCCGGATTATTAATAGATGACGTGATTTTTGCATTTCATTCCCAATCTTGCTGATTCACAGCAATTTTTTCCCGTTGATTTGTTACAGATATTTTTTACACACACTTACGTATTTAGTATACGCACGTATTTGTGGCACAGGTCATTCATTCACGAATTTTTCATTTCAGCATCACACACTAAAAACTGATCGTGACTGGATTCACCCATGCAACATGGAGATGAATTTTTGGGGAAATCAATAAAATTATTACTGCTCTTGCTGAGACAGTATTATTTTGTAACGTGAGCTTTTTTCACTGCCTAAGTATCAATAACTTTTGTCAAAACGATCACGATAAAATCATAAAATTATGGATAAACGAAGGTTAGCAAGTGCATTTCTTATGAACTATTACAATTTATTTATAAAAATTTTTTTTGCTAATACGAAACTCCCCAAAATTATTGCTAGATCATACACTAAAAATTCATTAATTCTCAATACAGAAAATGGGCATGATAAAACAATCAAACCACAAACAAAGACACAGATACAGGCTTTCACTTTAAAACATTGAGCCTGTGCAATTTGAAAATAATCTTGTTTTCCACACACAGCATCAAATCACATTAGATATGGTTCAAAATGGAGACTCCATTGACGCAAGCAAAAAATGAGAATGTTATTGTTGTTGTTTATTTGTGTTGGTGACACATGAAAGATGAAGTTTAAATGGTTGATTTCAATTAAGGGATATCGCTTCTTACAAGTCCCGGAAACTTATGCGTTCGTCAAGGTAACAAGAATCACTCTATTTTTAGTGATAAATTGAATTTGAAAACTATGTTTGACACCAACTTTACTTACTGTGAGTATTTTTCCACAAACGCCCACGCAATTTGTGAATGCTTACAAATCTGATGAACAATGAAAAAATGGAGCACTTTTTAAAGACTTGTTTACATTTACATTGTCACTCGAAAACGATTTTTTCTCGCAAATAAATTCGAAGAAAAACTTTTAATTTCACAGTAATTCAAATAACTGGTGTAGTACTTGATGAAAAGAATAATATTAGAAAATTGTTGACATGGGAGTAATCCACATTCGCCGTTTCCCTAGTAGTTAGTTAAATGTGGTCGTGTATGCATTGCATGAGCAAGGTTATGCAAAAATGTAAACCTTTCGAGTGGAGTGAAACGAGCAAAAGTTTATTACTTTGTATTTCTCTACCTGTTCCTAAAAGTCCGTCACACCAAAACAAGTGAATCTAGCGAATTTTACTTCTTTTGCAATGGGATGATCCTCCTATCATGATGAACAAAAATGGATGAACATAATATGGACACGTAAGGTTTTGAACTATTTTTTCTTCTTCCTTCGTCTTAAAGTGGCCGTAGTCGTAGACGGCGACACTAAAAGAGACGACCACGCGTAGAAGAAAACTTACTAGTTTTTGTTCATGAAATTGACGTTGAAAAATGATGATGTTGATGATGATACTTTTGAACATTTTCAGTAAAGCAAAAAATGGACTCTGTGCTCGTAGCGAACAAGGGTAAATCGTCAGACGTAACAAGTTCGAGCATTATTTTTATCATTGTTTAGAAGCGAGAAATAAGGAGTTCAATAATCACATAGTCTGTAAGTAAGCTTATCCCTCGATTTGCATTACCTTCTTTTCAAAGCGGAATGAATAAACCAACGGCAAATTCAGCTTGCATTGTAAAAAAAGAACTGATGGTTCGCTTCTTCATCGCTCAACCACCACTCTTTTATATCTAGTCGGCCTTGCCAGTTCCATTTTTGGAATTTCAACTTTTCCAAGATCTCTCTCAAGACAAGAAAAAGGGAGACACAAGAGGAGATGAGATGCGATTTAAAAGGCGGAGGCGCAACACAACAATCGTCTAACAAAAAACATATAATCATACGAATCATATAACCCGTGTACCTCAATTCTTAATCAGCCCAATACCTACACAGGATCAACTTTGAATTAATTTGGTAGTATGTATATGAAAATAGGTATATCGATTTAGAAATCTTATTCGAATAATTTGAATCATTTTAAAAAGTTTAACATGACGCTGCCACAAAAGATTTATTCAAAAACTTATACATTCTTTCTACTTTCTGCTGATTATGACAAAAAAAGTCTAATGGTGATGATCAAAATGTTTTATATGTATGACATTGTCATTTTGTAAATTTAAGAGATCGGATTTATACATTTTCCTATTATATCTTAGCGGTTGGCCTGCTTGATTCAAAATACATTTCATTGCAATAGGTCATTTATAATCTCAAAATGCTTACATTAAGCGCTACAATGTATCAAGAAGCATATTATTATTTTTGCATGACGATGATGTATAATAATATAGGTATTTAATTTGAGCTTCTTCTGTTGCCTTCTTTGTAAAATCTAAACAAAATGTTTATGCATTGTGATAAACAACATACATACAAGCAAGTATAAATCTGTAATCTGTTCTCAATACGGAGCTTGATTTCGTTCCTTACCATAACGATTTAGATGAAACTTCGTTGGTGTCATTTTCTCCCCCTAATTCTTAGCTTAATGGAAATCTTCCTTTAGGGACAATGCTTTGTAGCATATCTCAGTTTAAACGATCGATACGCACCTCACGTCCGTTTAACGGCCCTTTCATTGAGATAAATCATGGACTTATTCATAAAAGAAAAAAAAAACGTCACAAGAAGATTGAAATTGTTGAAGCAATTTTGAAAATCGAAACCTAAAAATTAAAAATCATGGCACACGAAGACCTGGCGTCTTGAATGGTGCCATGATTCTAATTATATATGTGTATTTTTTCACACCACCAAAAAAACGAGCACATCAACGAAATCGTTTTTGCTCACTGATTACATTTGCATATAATATTCATGCAAGAAAGGGGATTTTAAACATACTACCTGACAGGGGTAATATTAATCGCATTAAAATAATCAAATTTGCATGCTTCACAAGATATTACTTCTTTCCAAATTTGTTCAGACTTAACCGTTCAGTTATATAAAGCACCGAGCTCAGTCAGCTCAGCCCTCGAAAGTAATGACTCTGATCTGAACTCATAAGTTGAGTCAAATAATCTTTTCACAACTCACTTTTTTGAGACCTTATTATCTGTGCGAATGACTGCCTGCTTTACCTATAGGGCATTTTATGCAGTTCCTGTTGCCCCGGTTTTCTCAAGCAAGTCATTGTTGTGCCACGTCCTTAGTCCTTCATGAAAGATTTCAGGTTCAATTTTTTAATCAGGAACGCAATTTCGATGAAAACTTACTTAATTGAAACTTAAAGGGTTTGTTCAAAAATATGAATGTTGGTACCAACTGCCAACTGGTATGCGTTTATATATAATTCTATGCGTGTAAAATCAGTAAAATGTCAATGATTATTAATGATATGTATATTAATGATTATAAGACAATAGTTTATGCTTTTGAAGTGCATAATTGATTTAAAAAACAAAATGAAGTTCATCTGGGGTTCTCCGTATCTCCAGTAGCCAAATAATAGTAACAAAGCTTGTATTATAGAGCATTAGAGATTTTTTTAATGCCCGGGAATTAATTTTTATAGCTAAAGGCCGAAATAAATTGTCAATTAACGGGCGTTAAACAGTATGTTTTGTTAAAGCCTTAATAAAAAGGTAACACGACTGACGATGAGTACTTTGTTGCTTGAAACATATTCGCTGCATTATCTCTGTGTTGTACCGGGGCCGACCTGAAAAAACAATTTGATCAACAATGGATGATTTTGTTTGGCATTCAAATTCAGATGGAAACAATGGAAAGAGTTAAAGCACGCATAAGATAATATCACGTTACCCCAATTTCAGAAACGCTATGATATGCATAGACAGAGACAGTTGAGTTTATGTTAGGGAAAGGGATATGATATGATTGCACTGCACTGCACTGCACATAGAAGAGAATCAGAGGATGCACTTGCTTTTTATCATGTTTCCAATTCAATAGGCTTATACGCTATGCTAAAACGCTATGCTAAAAGCATTACAAGAAGAGGAAGTTATAACAGCATCCTTGAGTATGGAAAGCGAACCAAGCATTGAGTGAGTTTTGGCGTGTTGTTGTTCGCTTCTTTTTGTTCAAAAGTCGAACAAAATAAAAGAAGAAAATTATTAATTTTTAATGTAATTAAGATAAAATTCATGTATTAATGATAGAACTTAAGCATATTGTTTGTCTTTGTTAAAGTGACAAATATCTGTTGAAGTTGTTGCAAATTGAAGGTGAGTAAAATTGTCACGTCACGATAAACCGCAAGCCGGTTTAAAAGCATAAAAGATTAACAATAAAAACAAATTCAATAAGTCACCGTCAAGAATTCAAAATTGTCAGTGGTTTTAAGTTATTAATATACGGATTTGAAAATTCTCTCACGTTGGTGCTTATGAGTATTACACTATTTCAAATTTCTTACGTAGGAAAACATAATTATTTGGTGAATTATTATTATTTAAATAGGTTTTAACCGGATTGCCCGCACGTAGTCCTGTCCCTTACAGTTAAGCTACTATGTCGGATAATGAAACTGCTCTGGCTGTCGCAGCAGCGATTGCTGCCTTACGTAAGACTAGTACGAACATGCAATTGTGATCTTGTTTGACAATTTTAACTTTAGGATATAAAAACTGTTTTTTGTTGCAGACAATGATGATGAAATGACACAAGCTGTAGAAAATGGCAGCACTGATGCTGCTGCCAGTGGATCGGCTATGGAAACCGACGAAAAGAAAGAAGGAGACGAGAAGGCCGAAGCTGTTCCTCCACCTGAACCACCTAAACCTAAAACCAAGGTCCTGTCATGCCTCATCTGTACTAAAGCCATAACTTTAGAAAATACGCAATTGGGTAGCTCGAATTCTAGCAGTGAGTATGAACGAATGATGAGGATCCTGTGTAAGCTACTGTGTGTCGATTCACACCCAATGCTGAAACGCTGGCAATTTCGACACTCTGATGAGCCAAAAAAATTATGCTGCGATGAATGCTGTGAGGTTATTTTTAACCTTGGATCTCTACAGTCCATCATTGATAGAACTAAACTTGCGATCAACAAGAAGTTGGACTGGGTACTAAAGACTGTAGCCGATACCTCAGCTGAAGAATCTGATGAAATCGAAAAAGTTTTCTTTGCCGCTAGGAGTGACGTTTTCCGAACAGAAGTTTTGGAAGGTACATCGTTTTTCTATAATTTTAAATCAATAAACATTTATTAAAAAGAAAGCATTTGTTAAAGTTCATTATTCAAAATCGTCATACTTTTTGTTTGTAGTGTGCAAGAGGAAGAAAAATAACAGGAACGGCCTCGATGATTCGGATGATGAAGAAGAGTTGATTAACAAAGGGGTTCAGACTGATGTGTCCGGAGAGTCTGGTGTGGCTGAAAAAACGACGAAAGCTGGGCTAAAATTTTTTGATGATCGACCAAGCTTCTCTTTTGATGATCACATGGATACATACTCCGATCACAATGATGATATGAGTTTTAGTAATTCATTTGACAACGACGATTACAGTTACAATAAGACAGAGAAGAAGCCTAGCACCAGCAAGCGAACTTCTTCATCAGGCAATAGTTCCGCAATCAAACCAGCGAGCGGAGGAAGGCGAGGACGACCCCCTTCAAATAAGCGAGTTTTGAGGTTTGAGGATGAAGAGGACGACGACGAAATTGAAGTCTTGGAAGAAAAGAGGGCACCTCCTAAACCAAAACCACGAGGTGCGCCGCCAAAATCATCAAAGGTTGATCCAAGAGATTTACTCAAAGTTGAATATGAAAGCGGTGGTAGACCGAAAAGAAGTGCCGCAGCGAAAAGACCTAATTATCAAGTCTTGGCCGGAGATGATGATGATTACATACCCAGTGTAAAAAGAAGTTCTACCTCCTCTTCTTCTATCGTTACTGCGTAAGAAATCTTTAGCTCATTTATGTTAATAAGTATTAACTATTTCCTTATAAATGGTTGGCCTAAGGCCTAATGCAATTCTCTGAACTGTGACTTCAAATGTAAACATCTTATATTCTGCTAAATATACAGGAAGAAATCAGCGCCTCGAAAAGAAGTCACCTTATCCGCCATTCCTATTGTTAAAGATGCCAGTGGAAAAACCTATTTTGAAGGAGTGGAAATCGTGCGGACGGACAAAAGCATAACTTGTAAACACCTGGGATGTTATTATGTTGTTGATGGATCCGGCTATGTAAGTTACTTAAATTTAACTGCTATACTTTCAAAATATTTGGAAGGTTAATTATTATATAATGTTTTTACTTATGTAGAATGCCTTTGAAAGAATCAAAGCACACATTCACGACACCCATATTGGCGAAGGAGGTCTAGCTGATATATATTAGATTCGTGAGAGCAAAGAATACCTTTTTGGTTGAGTGGTAAAAGTGGTTAGAGTTCTTTTTCATTGTCATTCAAATCAGAGCAGAGTATAATTATAAATGTTAGGAAATTGTAATTCTATTCTTCTTAGTAATAATATTTTGACTTGTGTTTTTATAAAAATTATGGTTAGCTAATATATACTTATAGATCTTGCAATTGTAATTGTAAATTCTGCAAGTTGGAGGTGTACATTAATCGTGGGATTAGTTCTCTTTCAGTAAATTTACAGCTACAATATTAAATTAGGGATTCGTGATTCTCTGGTTCCCTGTTTCTGTTTCTGGTTCCCTGGAACTGTTTCTTCAGTCGTAGCTCATTCGTGTAAAAAAGTTTAAATGGTGTGTTTGATGAATGAATGGACGAAAGTGCATTTAAATATATGATATGATGATATAATGTGTAACAAAATTCATCTCATACGCTGACACAGATCCTGCTGATTTTTCTATTTTTAGTTTGTACCTAAATTCGTATTTGAAATCAGAAAAGAGCATAGATTAGATTTTAGTTATAAATTTTAGATTTCAAGCAATTTGTAATTTTAAATGCAACGTAATTCGTATATAATAGCTGTATATTATTGTTTAATTGTCGGTATTTTTTAAATGATTTATCCTGATTACGTTTGTTGGTTCTTGTACAAACATTTGCTGACTTTATAAATATTGTAATTCAGAGTTGCATATTTAAAGATAAAAATGTATTGATCGTGATCATTACTAAAAAGTTTTTTTTATTTTTCATCGTGATTTGAAGTTGCCGTGTTGGAACCTTTACAAGTTATTGACAACGTTAAATCGTCAAAGTAGGAAATCAGTAATCTTTTATGAGCAACATATATTTTCAAGCAGCATTTTTCATTGAGCACTTAGACTTTTAGCAGCCACATTTTACCATTTACCAGTTACATTGTTCGCTCTAGTTTGCATTTCATCATGAAAAATAATTTTTAACGCGAAGTACATTGTGGTAGTAGCGAAATTATTTATTTTGCGAAGTAAATGGAGGGATTAATTATTGTCTTATATATTGCTAATACTTGGTCACCTAATCTTGAAAAAATATGTTAGTCAATTGAGCATCAGTAAGTTTTCTCAATTCCTCTGAAAAACGGCAAAAAAGTCTCGAATTAGATTATAATAATTATTACTTATGCATTTTACTAATTAAGTTTCCTTGTCACTCACCATCGATATCTAGCACATTTGCCCCAGGTTGATTAAAAATTGCATAAAACTCTCTTCCATTGGCAGTTTTGGCCACTACCCAAGTTTCCGATACAGATTTTAGCGTTATCTCGCTGTTATCGGTCGTTCTAACAAATTGAACATTAAACATCATAATAACAATTACATTACATATTTGATACCTTCACACGCCTCATAAAAGAAATAAACTTTAATGAACTATCATTAAATAAATCAATAACTAACCTAGACAAATCTGCTCGCAAGTCAGCCAGCAACTTGTAAGACATCTAATTCACATCGGACACCTGGCGACGCCTTTTCCGCTAAGTTAAGACTATTGAAATAAATGAATTTCACGTTTGGTGGTGATCCATCTGATAATCCAGGAATGGAATGGCTTGAATTACACGAGGCCATTTGGGGAGATGGTGAAAGCAACGAAGGCAACTTGACCAATTGCCTGGCCATGGATGTAAAGTTCACATTCAAGAACAATTCAATGTTACTGGCGGTTTCACGAGAAAAGTCTTCCTTCTCTATAAAGTTTACAGTAATTAAATTAATGCTATTACTTAATTTATTATGTAATACTGTTTTAAACTCGCACCTAATTATTTAAAAACTAGACCGTATTTTAAAGTTCTCACCAGGAATTAACAGCGTGACGTAGGTCTGCTCTGCTTTGTAAATTATCATATGAAACCTTGCATACTTGTCGTCTTTTTTAGGTTTGCCATCAACCGCGGATTCACATGCGGTCGTGAATGAGTCAGTGTCATTGGAAGTGCTATTAGCTGTACTAATCACACTTGTATTCATTGCAGTAGAATGGGTTCCAAAAATCGTGTTAAGATAATGTGATTGATTGACCGGACTCTCATCTTGGAGCATGGTAATGTGTGACTTTTGATGACAAATGATTCCAAACGCTGACTGCTTGTTAGCTCCAGTTCGAAAATACTTTGAAAGAAGATCATTTACCAAATAGTCATAAAATATCTGAATATTGTTCTGCTCAATTCCACTCCTAAAAACAAAACAGGAACGTTAGTTGCGAAAAATGTTAACCACTTTTGAAATATTAACAATTGCAAGTATATAAAATTCATACCATATTAAACGGTCTCCTTGCATTAGTAATACATATTTAATTGTTGGCCAAGTCAATAGTAATTTGTTGATAAAGCATTGAATTCTCAAAAACATAGACCTTTCTAATGGAAAAAATTGTAAACCAGTAAAAACTTCCGAGACTCCACATTGAGATGGGTCCATTTTGGCTATGGTCTGTAAATAAATCAGATAAAACAATAACTCAATATTGTTCATAGTTTCACTACAGGTTTCATTACAGAAACACTGTGGACTTGCCGTATCAAAAAATCGCTTGAGTCTTGATTGAAGCTCTTCCAAGCCGTAATTTTCGTATATATTTTCCAAAGTGTCATTAAGTAAAACAAATTTTTTGTATAGTTTTTGAAGGATAGCCTGAAATACATCGTCTTGTACTTCATCACCTAAGTACTCGATAAACTCAACTCCTTCCGGACTTAACCGTTTTATCGACGGGATAGATAGCACCTGAAGAATAAGAAGTAAAATCGTCAAACATGTAGAGACGTACATACCTTTATGATGATGACAGAATTAAAAACAGAATTGATCTTTACCATTACGATCCAGTAGCCAGGTTCCGGAGAACTATAGACATATCGTGACTTTTGTGTATGCAGGGACTCACAGGGTAACTTTGTATTAAACTTCCTGAAACCATGACATAATTTCGGACATGACAGAATGACAGTACTGAAAATCATGACGCAAACAGTAAATTTTATTTTACTTTTTTTTCTTACGTGGCAAATTGAATTATTGCTTCACTAAGGCCAACTTGTTTCAATTGCGTGTCTTCATCCGTTTGACTAGGATGAAAATAAACAACTTTGCCCATTTCCTGTAAGAACGAAAAATCATTATATTTTTTTTCGCAAACTAAAAAGCTATAATAAAAAATAATCTTACATTATCAGAGTCGTTCCCGAATTTCTCGTTGAAGATAAAAAACTTTCGTATTTGGCAATTCGCTTCCGATGTCGAAGCACCAGCAGTAGCTTGACCAATGCCGGTTTCCATCTTTTTCAAAACTACAAGACGAGTTTAAGAAGGCACTACTAAATACTAAATCTTTGGAGCTGATCAAGTTGCTTTTTGGGGATAAGTCGTAGTCGTGTACGCTTATGCATAATGATGACCATTTAGATGAAACATTTTGACACATTTCAATAAATTCTCAAATTAGGACAATAAATAGTTTAATTAACGTTAGCGTTAACCAATAAAATTCATGATGTATTACTTATTTAAGACATCTGAGTAAAAGGCACAGTCACAAAATAACCAAAACTGCTAGTTCCAAATCTCATCCTTACTGAAATACTCTGGAAGTGTTCGCTGATCATCATAAACACTTATCAATCAAGGTAAGCACTGTGTCCAGCAAATGGCAATTCTTAATCCAAAACTGCTTTGCTTCCTTTTCTTTTATCAATCCTGACATAGTTTGATAAATGCTGTTGAGTCATGTTAAATCCATTCATATATTTGACAAATGAAAAATTAACTCCTCCTTTCCTTGTCATGAAACTATGAAACCTTTCTCTTGTTCTGTGCCAAGAGAGCTCAGCTCATTCACATCAAAATGTCTTGTTGGTGTTTTCATTTTCATACTGTTCCATTTACGCGCATTGTGAAAGTCCAACTTGATCTTTTGTTTCATGCATGCATGCATTTAATTCAATGCGCTTCTCTTCTGTCAAGTTCTGTAAGATCAGCAGCTTTTCCTTTGTTTTTGTTCTGAAAAAAAACAAGATCTATAAAATCGTTTGCATTTGCTTTCTCCAGTAGTGCAGTGATTGAGAGAAATAATTGCAAATACCAATTTCGAACAGGCAGGTAGAGGACGTTCTAAAAGTCTAAACTTTTACACTGTATGTTTATTAGGAGAGGAGATAATTTTTCGAATGAATTAAATTGAGATTCCTGGTAGGGTTCAATTGAAACTGATCTATTTGCAAGGTTTCAAGCAAAGTGGCGTGGGTTCACATCAGAAGAGACGACACACGGCCCTTTCCGGAAGGTACGTTAAGTATCCCTAGCAATTATTTACAGTTTAGTATATCTTGACCACTTATATGTTTTCTCCTATGATCCTTCATTTTAAGTCATGTTTTTAAAATTGTCGGCGTAGATACTCGTGGGTTTTTACTCGAGCATTTATTCAATATATTTAAAACATCATTTCTATCATAGAAGAAGATGACACAATTGCAGGGTTGAGTAATTTTTAATTCGATTTTTCATGGATTCATCTTGCCCCGTGTTCTAGAAGAAAACAAAAGTTTAATATGTTTACTCAAAGTCGCCGAGCTGTTTTGAATTAAAAGCAAACAGCATGTCGCATGTCGGTTTCGGTTTGAACTTGAATTTAAGAAATTGAGTTTAAAGTTTAGTTTGGTCTGGTCTTTGTCGAACAACGACAAGGTATTTAGGAAATGCGCATTTTTATTTCGTTTTGGCCCATTACTTTCAGTAAACACCTTTTTCAGTTTAGTAGAACAGCATAATGAACGAATTATGTATTCCCAAATTAAGTAATTAAGCAAATAAATACACATACAACATCAAAGATGCAATTGCTCCAATTCAGAGATATCTTTCACATTTGGGAAAAAAGTTTGAAGACAGTGAGAACATATTGCAAAATGTAGTATTTTTTGTTTAAAATTACATGAGGGTTTCCAACATTTGTCCAATTTCCTGTACATACATTATATCTACCCTGTCCTATTCTTTTGAATATCTAGTGAATCTACCAGATATTCAGTCAAAAGTATCAATACTTTCTATATTTGTCATTCACGCCAAAATAAACAAGAACGGAATAATGGCACGCAAGAAAGAATATTGCAGCAGGAGAATGCGAATATAACTACATATGAATGATTTATGAAATATGAATTTTGTCTTACGTAAGCCTCATAAAGTCATAAAATGCGTAAAAAGTATAAACAAGTTAAACAACTAACGAACCAACACCCCCTCAAAGCTTTTACTCAATCTAGTCGTTGTCGATAAATATATGTATCATTTCCTCCAAAGCACGTAGGATGTTCCATTTCACATACCTTGTGTCTTCTGGAATGCCATGAATGAATAATACGAAAAATATGTGATTTTCGAATGAACGAGTTCTTGTCATTGTCGTGTAATCTTGGCGGGTGTTAATTGTCATGTAATTTCCTTATGTCGATTGTCGACGTATAATATAATTTTACATAAAAGAAGCGTCGCACGGTTTTGGTCATTGTCATTTGGATCTTGTTCTTATAAAGGTTATAAACTTTATAAGCTTTCTTGATTGGACTTGCTACTCCGTGTCAGACGCTTAAAATATGTAGAAGCAATGAAATTATTGTTACAACGTAATAAAGCTCTTCGAACACTTACTTGCATGTAAATATGACGTGATATATCAAACATTAGATTAGCAGATTATTACATACAAAACATAAGATACCTATTTCATTTCCCATTTCCTCGTATCCTCTCTTCTTACGAAAGTAATGCGATATTAATGTGTAAGAATGTTTTTAAGTAAAAAAAGAGGGATTGCATTTGCAATCGGATCTTTCTTGCATGCAATGCATTATTGTGTGGTGGCTTCTCTTCTGACTCTGTGTTTCTAAACATTTACGGTATGTTGACCGGGATAGGTGATTTAGAGGAGCGAGAATAATAATGACAACCAAAGAATACGCTAGGGCGGGTTTAAGCCCTCGATTTTTTCCCATATAGCAAACATAATGGCAAAAGCCGTCATTCATAAAAGCCCCATTGCATCGTCAGTTACACATATGTGTAGGTAGTTTTATGAAACGAGATTATCCAACCATTCATGGATAATAATAAATATATACAAAAAATATATTTTCCTTCTTGCAATATACGATACATATTATGACAAGTTATATACGTTTTCTGCATACATTTTTTTTTCAATTTAGTGTTTTTATACATATTAGCATAAGTACCGTAATCAAGGGATAGAGATCCTTTACCGAGTTTTCATTTCTAACTTTCATCTCCGAAATCATTTACGAGGGATTCTATGCTGAACTTCCTTCATTCTCGCAAAACGTCAGTGTGCGAATCATAGCTCTTCAATTGTCGTTGTTTTATGTTTAACGTAATTAATATGTAGATTCATTGGAGATAACTGTGACTCATATCGATCCTGACTTACGTGATCTGTTGTTTCATTGCAGAAGGTTTAAGGAAAATCTGTTGAAAATCTAACTTGAACGCTTATGGTAAGTAACAGCGACTACTTTTCTTGCTTTTCAGTGTGGAAAAATTTCTGGCAATTTATAGAACACATGTTTTTAATAAACTCCTTGGCATACCTAATTTTGTTGTACTTCGAATTATGTAGTCAAAAGACAAAAGATGTCTGATACACCGAAACTTTGTTTGATCTGTGGGACAAATTCCAACAAAATCGCCAAGCATGATCGATACAATTTTGCCCCTACTTCGACAAAAAATAAGTCTGGGAAGAATCACGCCGCGGAGGAATCATTCAGTGATTCAGATGACACTACTAATTCGAAGTCGAAGAAGAAGGCTCCTTTGAAACCTAATTGGAGGAGGCCTACTACAGCGGCATCATCTCGCCAGACTCGTAACAAGAATCCAAAGACATTTGCTGCCTCGTTATGTAAGGTCATGGAGCTGCCGGATACCCCAGATCATCCATTTCTGCAAATTTTCACTCAAGCTGATTACTGCGGAAGTTGTATGACAAAGATAAAAGACATTCATGCAAGCCAGACTGAGCTGGAAAAGATCCAAGAAAGGTTGTCAGAGGCCCGGGTGGACATTGAGTTGGATCTTAGCAAACATTTACAGACCATCCCGTTTTGTAAGAATGTTCGCCGAGACCTAGCCTATGAACGTTATGAAGAAGACATCAACTTAATTTTGGACTTTCATGGAACTGACAAAAGTACGAATGTTGTTATTATTCTAAATGCTGTGGAATGTGATATGATATGTACAGGTGTATATTCGGAAATTCATATACTATTTTTCTTCTCACTTGTTTAGAAAAAAATGCTGTTAAAAAAGAGGAGCCCGAGCCGAAAAGAAAACGTCGACAGGCGGCTTTGGAGTCAGAAGAAAAGATGAAAAAAATAGATGAGAACCACGCAAAGATGGAAACGGAAGCTGATCCTGATTTTGCAGTGGAAGATTCTACTTCTTCTGAGGTAGATGGAATTGGCACGGAAAAAGTAAACGGATCAACAACTGAGGACAATGACGAGGCTGCTGCTGCTGCAGTCCCTGAAGAAACACTTGATGATGTAAATGAGGAAGTTTCAGAGCCTGTCGAAGTGAAGGAAGAAGTGAAACCCGTGATTGTGAAAATTAAAAAGGATCCAAACTTGAAATGTCCTCATTGCCCCATCCCCCGATATTTCAACATTCCGGAAAGTCTTGAAGAGCATGTTGCCAGGGTGCATGTCGATCGTCGTAAGTTTGCGTGTGATCTTTGTGACCGAAAATGTCATTCTCAAAAGGAATTACAAAGTCACAAGCTAAAGGCACATGACATTGCTGTAGAATCAGTCGGATGGGTATGCGGTTTCTGTGACAAGGATTTCCAACAAAAAAGATATCTGGAAGATCATCTTGATCGTCATGAAGAGGCTAAGCCATTGAACTGCCAGTTTTGTGGTCGTGGTTTCGCTAGAAAGGAGTCTTTACAAAAGGCCTTCCAAATTTACAAGGGAGAACCTGTAGAGCCATGTGGTAGATGTGGTCGACAGTTAAATCTAAAAGACTACTTAGAGCATAATCGTCGTTTGAAAGAAAAATAAGTCATCTCTCTTTGTTGTGGCTCTAAATTTCGAAGAAAAGATTTAGATTTACTCATGAATTTCAAATCGATCCATTTTTATAATTTTACCTAATTGTATAAAATGTCAAACAAAGCAACGCAGATTGTTATTGTTACCCTCCATTTATTAGGTAATATAGGATAAGCGTAGTTCAGAATTCAGATTCAGATAACATTTTTTCTCAATTCAAGAATGTACCTTCGCGAATTGAAGATGTAAAAACTGAGAAGCTATTTTTTAGAAAAAGAGCTAGTACAAGTTACGTTTTTATGAAATGAAACAATATTTGTTGTAATAGGTTGAACATATCTCAATCTAATCATCCTGATCCTCCCACCCAATTTTATCTCCACTTATTTTACCAGTAAATAGTATTGGTTTAATGGCTTTTTACAATCTATCCAAAGAATCTGAATAGGTCGGTAAAAGATTGTCAAGCGTGTTCGCACAAAAATATGTAGTATGTATTGTATTACCCACTAATAATTGCAGTAGTAATGTTGAAGCGTAGTAATGCTGTTTTAATCATTTTTATTAGTTTGTTGTTGAAAACGCGAGGCTTTCCGTTTTTTGTATTATTAGCACGGGTAACGGTAATAATTAATTCATGTGGGAAATGGTTGTAATTGACTTTAATATTATGTACTTGAAACTTTTTTATTGTATAGTTATAAATTATTTTATCTGGATTAAAATCAATATCTTATGATTGATTATAAACTGAATCAGCTTTTTTACATAAATAAAATAAATACCTATGTACGGGAAGAGTTTACGGTGACGTTAAATAAATTATTCAAACACAAAAATCTGCTGTCATCTTAATATCGTTATTTGCGAACATTGGTAATTTTAGGCGCCCCCATTCGAGGCAACCAAATCGACTACAAACTTTACGAAAAATTTACCTCTGTTATGTTACATACATTTTAACATCCCCGTTTTTACACGTTCAAAGTCTAATTGGAAAACAAATAAATAAATAAAAATAATAACAAGCAATTAATTATTACGACTACACTAATTCAGATACAAATCTTTAAGTACTAATTTTAGTTTGGTACGATTGATGTAGAGCGTTTTAGCTTCACATCTCCTGTTTGTCCAGGCAGATCGGCAGTGATAGGAATCAATGACGAAAGTCCTAAAGAGGAAAGGGCAGATATATTTCTTATTAACATCTTCATTTTTAAATATACGGCAAATTCTTCTTTTACATAGGTAATATGATTGTTGTACTACTGACTTCTCAGAACTTTGTAATTTTCACCCAAAAGATCCAAATTCCTTCTATTCACACCAAACATGAGGAAAATAACGAATCCTTGAAGGCTGATTATGAACTCTGCTAGAGTGTAGAACCACTTCACTGCGGGCTCTGAGCTCTTAACCAAAACGTAATTGAGAACTAATGACAAACCATGTAATGGCCATCACAAGGAGCAGCTTGAAGAAAATGTTTTTCCTGTCAAAATGTAAAAAAAATCTCAATTTCCAAGGTAATGTCCGCTATTATCAAATCCAATCCAGTTGAACGTAGATTACAAGAGAATGACTTTTAATCTTACGCTTTTTTGTAGACTCGCTTTGTGGCATTCCTTTCCATTTCCTTGTATGTACCTTGAATTTGGCATCGACAGATTCGTAACAGCGTAATGAAGAAGAGAAATACTGTTAGCAAGTGACTGAAACCTTCCAGCAATTCGTCACCAATCCAGTATTTTGCCTCGCAATTAGTGTACCCGTATTTGGGGCCTCCGTGTGTCCCTTGTCTAAAAATGTA